>CM031238.1:343637707-343819035 GCA_018340775.1 Taxus wallichiana var. yunnanensis
TTTAGATCTACCAAATGCTTTCTTTTTTATATATCAAGAATTATCAAACCTAGTAAGGTATATTTCATTAGGCACATTCACATTTAATGGTTCAAGAGAAAGAGGTCTGCATTACCCCACATGATGATATCACTCCCATGTTGTTCGGTACTCGGCCTTTCCCATGTACAAAAACATCGTCGAATATGAACCCTCATTGCTTAGCCCTGTAAATTCACTATAAAATGGAACATCAAATAAGCTTTAGGTTATAGTCAGAATCTACGCTTATCATCAAATAAGTTAAATGCCAAATAAAAATTCAAAGATGAGAATGCTTATCCCATATAAATGTATGGTGGATAACCTAAAAGAGTATTTTTTTTAGATTTCCTTCTCATCAAGTTCCTTTATGCATGTAGCAACCAATCAATGGATTCTATGGATACCATTAGATCCTTGCTATTCTTATCGTACTGATACCAGATATTTTTGGTTCCTTATTAATCATCTAACGGTACCTTCCTACGACATGCTAGAATCATGTTTGGTATGTGAAGTTGTTGGTCCCTTTTCCCTAGGCCTACAGTCGTATATTTATAACTACTTATAGGGATGGTACCTTCCACCTAACCTTCCCACTCCCAAAAGAGAAACCTTATCCAATGCATAGTCCCATTACACCCTACTTGGGGGCACTCTCTATCACCAAGGTTATGATGGGACTCTATTACATTTGCCTTAATTCGTAAGAATTTTTCCAAGCAATAAAAGAGGTGCAATTTAAGGCATCCGTGGTGCCCATACCTATGGCATGATCCTTGCAAAGAAAATTTTATGCATGGGATACTACTAAAGATACTATGCAAAATAGATATTTCTGGTATGTGAAAAAAAAAAACTTAAGTGCCAAAAACATGACAATTTGATCCACGTGGTCGCCACATCTTACATCCTTTCACAACACCATGGTGATTTTCCAAATAGGGCTCAATATAGAAAAATTACTCCCACTTCATTTGATGGCCATAAACACATCATAACTACAATTTAGTACTTTACCAAATGGGCGGAGGTTTTTCCTCTCACCTATGGGTAATAAATGCTCTGTATTTCCAAGTTCATCATGCGAATCCACATCATTTTTTTGTTATGGTATCCCTTCTACCATCAGACTTGGAAAATGAGAAATAATTCAAGAAAAACATAGCGAAGGCCCTATGCCAACACTTTTAAAAATTTTCCTAAAGTGTTCTTTAATTCATGATACCCTCAAGGTAATGGGCAAGTTGAGGCCACCAATAAAACACTTTTTCATATAATGGAGAAAATGGTTGGTAAAAATAAGACCACTACAATCGCATCTCCAAATCCATCCTACCTTATGTGCCTATTGCACTTCCATCCACACATATCCATATGTCACCTCATATTCCTCGCATATTTCGCACTCGAAGCCGTAGATAACGCATAGAGATCGCAGCTTCCTCTTCGAGAATGATCCCCACGATACTATGTGGGGATAAATTTAAGAGGGCTATAGAGTAGGGGCCACGATAACAAAGCTTGAACTTCATGTTGATGAAAAATACCTTCGTGCTTTATATACTATCTTAAAGTGTATCATAATTATAGTTAAATGTAAGGCTACACAAACATATCAGGCCTCGTGAATTTAAGGTTGGTGATGTTGTGCATAAGGAAATCCTAGTTCAATATTACAAAGGAACGTGAAAAGAAAGGTAAATGTAAGCCTGACTAAGAGTTTGGTCATATATGTACGTGATAAAAATTGGTTCAAGCGCCTCGCGAACTTACATATGTCGATCGCGGATGAACTCTAGGAATCATACGAATATCACGCATATCAATCTATTTCTAAATCTCACCGAGGCAGTCCGTACATTCCAAAATAAATATAAATCAAGTAAATATAAATACTTTTTTTTAAAATGTGAAAAAATGCAATCGTGACACTTCGACATGTCCTTCGGTGAAAACCGCTTCTCCACACCACACAAGGATTCATCTGCTTCATAAGCATCCGGCACCCTGGGGCATGATCACTTTCCCTAGCTAGCACTGGCCTATGTTTGAAATCCTTTTTGAGTTTATCCTTCTTAGGATTTTCATCTAGTGGATCTTATTCTCGTATATATGCATGGAGTTTTCCCCCTTTATATATTCTCACCTCTTACCTCGGGTATATTTTTCATCTTCATTTTCTTATACATAGCTTTGGTAAAACTTCCAAAAAAATAAAAACCTCAAAAATCTAAAACATCGGTAAAATTTTCAAAATCCACAAACATTCAAAACATTCACAAAATCTCTTTAAAAATCCTAAACATTCTTAAAATATGAAAATCTCTGTAAACATATCTGGCTAAAACATAAAAACACTAAAATTTGGAAACTATACTTATAAAACATCTTCCTTAAATGCTTGCACATGACATGACATGGATTATCTTGTGATCTTCCTTCATCGACAAATCTTGGTTTCCTTTTTTTTGCGTCTATTTTCCCAACATATATCATTTCTCAAGGTAGTTTCATCATGCATGTTGTTTTCTGTGGGTATTTTTATGTCCTCCATATACTCCTTTACATGTACCCTTTGCGCGGACATCATTTTAACTCCTTGTCACATAACTCAAACATTTAGGAACTGCAGATCTCGATAACAATAAAAATATTAGTACAATTGGTTCCCAACATTGCTTGCTTAGTGTGTTTTCTTTGCTGTTTGTTTGTTTTTTGCTTCTAATTATTTATTTAATTTCGATTGTATTTCTCTTTGTATGTATATTTCTTTTGAGTCACTTCCTTGAAGATTGCAGACAAAATCATTATTATATCTTATTATGTCATTTTACACTTTTTTCGTATGCTTATATCAAATAAAAGGTACTTCCGAGCCGACGGTGCGTGACGTTATACTTTATGATATTCCCTTTTATCATCCATATTATTTTTCCATTATAACTAAATTTTACCTATCATTTCTTGTTTCTTCAACATATCTCACCAAGACCATGACTTGTTTCTTCCCTCTACCCCTCTCCTCATTTCCTCTACTGAGGCCACGAGCTCCAACTCATTTAAATAATTTGAATAATGATCAACCAAGCCAAGTTTGAATCAAGATGTCTAATTAGTGTAGAGAGTTCCCAACTAGTTATTCATATCAAATATATCATGTCAAACATTAGCCAACCAATACCATTAGGGGGATTTATATGTTGGCATTACAGATGCATGGCTCATATAGGGTAGGTATGGTCTGGATGTGACGAGCACAAATATAACCTAGGGTCCAGGATATGAAAGTGTGGTGGGATGGTGTGATCTTCATGTGTGATTTCACTAATGCCTTCAAGTTTTGGTGTAATAGTTCATTACAAATTGATATTATTTACAATAAAAAATCCAACAACTTGAGCACAAGAGCTTTATTTCCTATTATAAACGATATTCTAGTGGGTAGATCTCCCATGCAATCATGCCAAGTTCCTAAGTCTACATGGGTACCTAAAGCAACAATACATCGTGACACAAGTACATCATACAATACTAAATGATACAACTTCAACTATAATATAAGATCCACTTACTCAAGAAATAGGATAAGAATGTAATACCTCCTCGATAAGGTGAAAGAATTACATCTTACTATTGTAGCAAATGGAAAAGGAAATAATACAAGTGGAACAACAATAATAAGACATGGTTACCAAGCATTTAGAATGTACATAGGAAGTACCTAAAAGGGGGAAACATAGACATAGTTTCTCAAATAACATTGATTTATCACTACTACTCAATTCTCGATGACGATGATGATATTGATCATGATTACTATTACAATGCATGACAATGAACAACTTCTCATATGTCTAATGCGTATTGCAGATCTATTCATTCCTCTTATCCATAATTATGTGTGTGAACTATAGAAATGACACGCATGTATATATATATATATATATATATATATATATATATATATCTACCCCATTATATATATATTTATCATCTCGCTTGTGAGGCAAGAAATTTAAATGTGAGCTCACTCGAAGTGTGAAAGAATTCAAGTTCCATCAAGGTCAACATAGTGAAGTGTAGATAAAAGCTTAACACACAACATGAATAACCAATGTTGGTCACATAGCAATCAAACTAATCACTTCTCTAAGGCTCTAACTACACTCTTGAGAATCGACTTCTTTACAGCAAACTCAAGATGGGAAACATCATCATCGAAGGTGACTCTATGAATATCATCAACATTCTCAATAATTCCTTAACTCTAAGCGGACCATCAAGGATTTTATTAATGAAGCTCACAACTTATGCAATGGTCTAAATATTATTTTCAAAGCCATGTGTACATCAGAGAGGGAAAAAAATCTGATGGATTTTCTTGCTAATATGGGAGTTAGTAGCAATGATTACATAGAGTGGCATGATATCAATGAAACTCCTACCAAAGTCCAAAACATCATTTCAAATGAAGCAAGCTCACCCATTAGTACACCCCACTCAATGGTGCAAACATGTGTGCAATCCTAAGGCTAGATTACATTGGCATTTCGAGCATGCCCGAATTTACTCTTCCAGGCCCTCAAAAATTGGTCACACTAAGTCTTTCAAGGGGAAAAGTAGATTTTATCTCTCACTCACACGAAATTACAGGTTGTCGAAGGGCTGATGTGAAGCTTTTACTTCTCACAATTCTCATTTTAATATGGAAAATTCTCTCAGGGTTTTATAATAGGTGGTGCCCCTTATCATGTGGAACCTAAATTCGATCCCCAATGGCAGGAACAAGTTGAGTTGTGGGAGACCATCAATATGGAGGGCTTCACCGATTTTATCCAACACATAAAAGGGCATGACCAATATATCTCCATACAAGCCTATGTGAAAATTGAAAGACCATAATGTCTCCTTTGGAGATAAGAGCTTTCAAATTACTAAGGAATTCATTTCTTTTATTACCGGTCTTAACATGGAAGGGAATTTTTTTCAGGAACAAAATGGACAAGGAAGTAGAAGAAAAGTTGTTCTTGGATGAGGGAGAAATGCTCGACATCAAGAAGGAGGGCATCATGGTTTCCTCTATCCCATAGTCATATGATGAGGTGACAAGGATGATGGTACGCTATGTCACTCTAGAAGGGAGGTTCTCCACCATTCCACAATACCATTTTGTTCTACTCAACCACTTTAGATGTGAGGTGAAGGTAATCCTCTCATATTACATTATGAAATAAATGGAAAATTCAATCCTAGAAGTTCAGAGGCCATAAGAGGACTATCCATGTTCCACCAATGTGTCATATATCTCATTAGTCAATACTTGTCTAGTGTCTTTAGCAATGACCCTTACCTCCTATTGGTGGATTTCTCACCTCCCCCTAAGAAAACTCGTGATCTTTGCTTGGAAAATCCTTTATATAGAGATACCATGTTTCCCAACCACCCCTAAACAGGGTTCTCCATATCAAAAAAGGTAAGGAAGTGGTGGGCTCTGGTTCAAAGGGAAAAGAAATTGTGGTTGATGATAGTCCCCCTCTGCTTTCCCTATATTACTATTGGCACCAGTTTAGAGAATAAATTTAACATGCATGCTAGTGTGGTTAAAACCATCGAAGAAAATGTGGATTTTTTTCTCAAATCTACTATCAAAGAGATGGCCTCGAATCCCAATGCAGGCCTCAAAGATGAAATCACTACCTTGGAAACCAAGTTTAAGGCTCTGGATGACAAATACAGCAATTTTTTAGCTATGCACAAGGCTTTATATATGGAGGCCTTATGCATATACACATCCTACAAATTTGTCGACTAATTTAATGACATCGCAGACACGGCTTAGAAGAACAAAAAGATCACAAGGAAGTTCAAAGCTTCTAATCAGATCCCACCATACGCTTACTGCAGACGAAACTCTATCGAGGCATTTAGGTGGTTGTAAAAGTTTTTAACAGTAGTCTTTTGGATAATGTCGTTTACCTGCTTTCGAAGTGATGTAGTTTTTTATGTTGGTGATAGTTGTCCATTTTCGCTATCGATATGTTATTCTGGGATCTTAGTAGAGAAGTTGACAGTCTCTCGCCTTTACTTTTTACTACTTTTTTATCTTGTGGTTGGGGTGTGGACCCCACAGACTAAAATTTTAGTTGTTGAGCCTTTTGTTGTAAACTCGTAAGGTCCCACCAATACCTTTTACCAATAAAAACACAACATGAATAATCAAATAACTTAAATATATGGATGTAAATAAACACTGTATTGCTCTAAATAGGTTCTACTTTTATATTTATTACTCATTATAGTAGATATCATAAGACTCGAAGCTATTTGATGCACATGAAGATGACTCACAATGATCATGAATCGTCACCACTTGACAAATTGGAACCTTCACTAGGGTATAAATACTACCAGTGGGGACTTGCCCTTCACTAGTCTTCCAAGAGATATCTTTCTCCCTCGAGTCCTAACTACTAGTAAATTGTTACATCTGGTGGTAGTTTCCACATGTCACCATTGTTGGACCCTACAGTGGTGAGTGTGTGTCCACAGCTCTTTGGATATACTTAGTCATATCCTTTCTTTATTTGCCTCGTGAGTGATCCCCTGCATAATTATCTCTAGTCTTATTTACTTATTCCTTCATTTGTTTCCATGCAAGTAACCTGCAAGACGATATATTATTTATGGCTTTGTCTATATTCCTAAGATCTCCTACCTATCTCATGTCCTCAGCTATAATTTTGTGCTTGTGCATGTTACACTCTAGAATACTATTTTCCTCTTACGCCAGTTGTATCGCTAAAACTTCCCTATAAGGTTCTCTCATTTCTCTCATTAATGGGTCTTATTCTTCTATTTTGTGCACGCTCTCTTCATCATTACATGCTCATATCTAGTCATCATGTGGTACTTCCTTCATTTTTTTCTTGTGCACTGACCTTTCTTCATTTTTCCACGCATCTTCAAAATAATGTAAAGAATAAATAATTGATTAGTCCCAATGCAAAGACACAAAGAATAAAGAATGAAATAACTTAGGGTTCCAAATATCACCACTACACTAATTTTTTTTTCCACCCTCGGAAATGCTTTTATTGATTCTTGAAAAATTATGGAACTTCATATTTGATAACATATTCATGCATTTTACCAATTTTGGACATCCTTTTCGGATGAGAGGGGTTAGCTTATCCAACTTGAGTAGATAACTGGTGCTAAAAACCCTTATAAATTCGACACATTACGTCAGGAATACTTTATGTAGTTCCTTAATTTTTCTCAATTTTTTGCGTGAAAATTACAACTCGATTTCAACTTTGATAATGAGCTTCCTTAATCTACTAATATTGCTTCACCTCTTCTTGTTTCTTAGAGCCTTCTCGACTAACCCTCTCATACTCTTCCATCAACTTTCTATTAGTGGTTTTATCGAGGGAATCATCCTCCATTTGAGTTTCTAAGGATGTTTGCTTTGTTGTTTCTTCTCACATGTGTGCGCTTATAATTTAGGTATGCTTGAAAAAAATCATTCGGTATTTTTTCATCACGCACAACCTTTTCCTATAATTTCTTGGAAAATTTCTCACATGTTTCAAGTTTCTTTCCACAAAAACCATTATGTTTTCTTGTTCACCCTTTATTTGTTTTCCTTGCTCTGTCTTCTATCGGTCTCAATTTTATTGAACAAAAATTTAGCACTTACTCTAACTCATATATCTTCTCACCCTCGATGAATGGAGTGCCTTATGTGAGCTTAGGCTCATGGAAGAGAATTGCATATCACCTATCTTTTTGGCCTTAGATTTTTTTGTACTTCAGACTTCTCGTTACTGCAACGCTTAGTTAATTTTTGTTTCTTTAAGCTCTTATACAGCTTATTCACTCTTTTCCTTTGTATTCTAGATTCATTTCTATCATGGATATTATCTTTCACTACTTCAACAATATTGAAGAGCATATTTCCTACTTTATTCTTTGAAAATAAAATAAGTTTCTATGAGTATCACCATATCACCCTTTAAAACCATGTTTATGAAATCATTTGGTATCTCAATTAGTGGCTCTTTTATGTATGCATCTGGGGAGCACCTTGTGGATAAGGAATCCTTCATACATTCCCAAGAAAAATTTTATTTTTCCACTTTTCCTTATTGGAACCTTATGTGCATAGATTCCTGGGGTTTGTGTGGGTCAAGATGAAACTCTTCATTCTCTTCATCATCTTTTTCCTTTAACTCCTTTATTATTCATTTTCCCTTATCATGTCCTTCTTCTCCTTCCTCCTCATCACCTCAATGCCCTCCTCTTGCTTCTTTCATGTTATCCTCTTGTGTTTTCTCTTTCACTTTTCATGTCTTCTTCATTATCGGGCTCGTCCTCAACTTCAATCACTTTTATATTTGATTTAGGATCAAATGATATCATTGCGCTTTATCCTTGGGATCCTCTATTTGAGTATCATCTTTTACTCGAGATTAATAATGAGTGTTTTGTATTTATTCCTTTCGTGTTCACTTCTTATCATTCTTTGGGTGAATTTTGGATCTTCCCCAACCATCTCCATATAAATTCCTAATTGTTTCTTGTGCAGGGGTTTATGAGATGCACTGTGGTAGTTCCTACTGCTTACCAATTTTCTCTTTATCTCCTTATTGGTGGTCTCTATCACAATAGCAAGATTTTGTGAAGCATTCTCTTTTTCTTTTTCTATTTCACTTTTTTTCAATTCTATTTTATTCCTTTTAAGTTTCTAAGTGTGTTTCTAATTAACATACATAAAAAGGATGAAATAATGCAACTAGTGGATATTATAATTTGATTAAATTCCAAAAGTAATTGCAAAAAATAAAATAATGCTTTTCAAAGTGACTATTAATCTAATGACTATAAAAAAACACAAGGGAGAATTTCACTTAGCTAATTATGTGTGGGAGATTTTGAGTGACCAGAGTGCAAGAATAGCTTGATCTGGGACTCGAAATGCATCCCCTTACTGAAACCGGCACCTAAGTTTGAACCTAGTAAAAACCGTACAACTAGCTCAAGAGTGTTTGTACCATCCTGAACCTTATTTTTAGTCTTGAACCTGCTTGGAATATGGGTCTGCAACTTCCTTAGTATTTTTTTTTCCTAAAAATGAATGTTGTTGTGTGTCTATCTTCTTCTTGTCACCTTCAAAATGGCTCTCAGAACTCTTCTAAAACCCTAAAACCCTTATAGTGCAAAGAGATCCTACAAAACAAAGTTAGGTGGATTGTGGGAACCCCTTTACACCACTAATGTCACCACTACACCGAAGAGGGCTTAAACCACATGTCATTCTCCTAGCATGTGATATCTACCATAGTGTAATTGGAACTTGACATTTGTGCTTTGAAAATGCTTCAACTTGAGTTTCATACTTATTCAAATACTTGGGAAGGGTCATTTTGCTTGCTTGTAGAGATAAGATGGAGACTCCTAGACCTAGAAGGAAACCTCAAACCTATAGAGGTTTCTTCCCAAATGAATGTGCATGATTTATTTTTCTTAGTCTAATTTTTGTGCTCACTTTTATATGATTTCTTAAATTCATGGGTCTCTAAATCAAGTATGCTTTACTTGCTTATATATACTTCTAAATGTTATTATATTAGTCCATATAAAGATGATAGAATTGGAAGTTTTAAGTACCTGAGGTTTGGTCTAAAACCATATAATAGGGTAGGCTTGTAGAATTTTACAAATCAATTGAAACCAATGAGGTTTTTGACTAGGAGGGGAAAATAATATTTTGAATTCATGGGTTGCATTATAGATGTTTCTAGATGTGTTTTATGTTGTTAAACTTTAGAAACTGATGATAGAGAGGTGTGAAAATATAAATAAGTAGTCAAATATCTATCGGGGTGTGCTAAGCAATAATGAGAAGAGTGCATTTGTAATGTCAAGATCAGCAATGTTAAGGGATAGATTGCCAAATTTGTGTCTACAATTTCTTTTAGGTTGGCATTTTTGTCCTTTAGAGCTTAGTTTATTTTGTCACACCATTTTTTCACCCTTCTACTTATCCCTATCATGGGGCTTTTCGCATGGGCATAATCATTTTTTCATCTAGCTCCTCCTCTTAAGTGACCCTTGTGGATTTCTTCTTCTTTGAGCACAAATAATAGAATAACCTTTGTGTCATGTTTGTTATTACTATTATCTTTATCTTACTTAGAACGTAGATATCATACTCATGTGTTTCCACATGTGTTTTCTAATGAGGGTGCTTTAGTAGGTCTTACGAGGGTATGGATTTCTACATCAACTTTTAGTACATCAATCTCGTCTTCTTTACCTCCTTGATCCTATTAATAGATCACACAAAGTATTCTCTAGTGAAATCATTGGGAAGTTTACCCCACAAGACAATTTCCATCTACTTTTTGAAGCCCACTAAACTATAGAGCATGCCAACAAAAATTTTACTCACCTCCAAATATTTTAGCAATTGTCGCGGGATCCTCGAATCTTGTTCAAATAAAATTTACAAATGCCTTAATCAATTTCCAAACCATTCCTTATATGTATTGTTGAGGTTTATGGGCACCATAAATGTTTGTATCTTTCAAGAAAGGATTGGTTATCTTTGGGTAATATCTACATTATTCTCCATCATCCTCTGGTATGCATATCTTGTTAAAGACCATGAGTAGAAGGATTGTTCCCTGTCAAAATTTAGTACCTCCATTTTTATGTGTGAGCTCCGCATCTTCTACTATGATATTCGTAATGAAGTAATCCAAGTTGTATATTTTCTTTATGTCATCTTGAGCATGATACACAAATATTTTTTTCACTTTTTGCCACCTTTTGTACTTACCACCTTTGATTTTAATAGTCACACATCAATTCTAGTCCTATGGTCCTTGATCTCATCAATTGAGAATGACTTTCCTCCTCATTTTAGTTTAGGAGGTTCCCAACCCTTTCAACCTCTTTCTCATCCTCTAAGTCATTGCAGATAGATCTTCTTCATGTTGATCAATCTTGTTTCCTAGATAATCAAGTGGCGGGTAATTCTCATGTGTTGACCTATAAAGTATAAATATCCCTCATGCACTCATGAGATTAGATACTGAAATAGCTCTATTGGTTTGTTGAAGAAGGGTAGATGCACCAATTGAAGAACCCCTACTTCTCTAGCATTCTTTCCCATCTCATATACATATCATTTCTTGTGTCATCCTTTTTTATGTTGCATGTACAAAACATAATCCTATCATTCCATCTAGCCCATGCACAATGTGGTTATAGTTAGAAATTTTGGTCATTCCCACCTATGATTGCCACTTCCCTACTTCTTTTCCCTTCAAGATATCTCATCTCAAAATTTAAATGTATCTTCACTAGAGCTTTGATATTTCTTTTATTCCTTATCCATTGCTTTTTATCTTTCTTAGATTAAGTGTGGAAGAACTTCTCCCTATTCATCAAACTTGCACTTCCTCCTCTTCTATAAACACTTCTTCTACACTTGAATTTTCCTTTATAATTGTGTCACCTAAGTGTTCTTCCGACATTGAACTTGTGGTACTAATGAGGTTGTGTCATGTGAAGTTCTTGATTCTTATGATGGATCCTTTTACTCATTCACCTCTACTTATCAGCTTTATTATCTTGGACTTAGGAAGAATCCTCTTTGATTTACTCTAGGGTGGTTTATTTCCCCAAATTTCCTCATTCTTATGAATAAATAAAATGAAATGCATTAATGGTAGTTGAAGGTTTTGGTTGTTTGTTGAAATTTGTTCTTAATCCTCCTTTTTTTTTCCAACATGTGTCATCTATAAAAGCTTTATCACTTTGTTAATGGGAGATGGTTTCTCAAGTTTTAATTACATGTTAATCATTTTTTTGATTTTTCTATTTTTCTCATTCAAATCTCTTATTTTAACTGCAAGGTAATTCCAAATGAATTACCCATCCCTTATTTATTACCTTTCGATTAGGTCATAAATGATTCATTTATTATCTTTCACATGTGTGAAATTATTTCCTCCAACAACTATAATTAATGCTAATTAGTTGTTGACATTTATCCTTGATTTCTACTTTTTCTTGATTTAATGTCCTTATAGTGTGTGTCATGAATTTCCTTGTCTTTTCTACTCCCCTTTTTTTTTAATTTGTGCCTCTAGGTGCATTAGGTGGCTTACATTCCTAGGCCACGTCACTTTTCCTTGTGCACATCTTCCTTCTTGCACGCTTTCCTTTCCCCATAGCTCTTTCTAAACATCATTACCTTCTTAAAGACCCCATTTTCATGTGCTCTACTATACTCTCTTGATCATCTTTTCCCTTCAAGTTTTTATCTCAATTATTTTCCCTAAGTCACATGTGAAATTATTTTTATGTTCCCCTTTTCTTCATTTTTCCAAAGAAGCATCTATCATGTTTATGAGCATTCTCTACTTGAAATTTGTGAATTTACTTTTTTGGTACCAAATTTCCCCCAAAACAAAACATTGTGCAAAACCACTTTTTTAAATTTTTATCCTAATATAGATTAGTTTAGAAACATATTAATAGAGCAAAAATAAACCAAACAATGTATAAATAAATGCGTGAATCTCATGTGCTTATTTTATTTATAAAGAAAAATAGTACTAAGAATTGAAATGACAAACTAATCTAATGGCATACACCTTATTTGAATTACAACATTGATTTACTAGTAGTAGGGTTTCAACCTACTTCCATTGAAGTAGCCTGGAAAGAATTTTTCCACTAAGGTCCATCAATTGACATGCCCCAATTGATAAATTTATGACTATCACATAAGGACCTAAGCTAGTACATCTTGAATTTACTTAGATGGCACAAATATTTTGAATCATACAGTAAAAATTTTGTGTTCACTTTCAATGTCTTGTTTTTAAGATTTCGATCATGTCACATTTTTTGCACTTTTTTCTCTATGTTTTATGTCCATCTCGCATATAGTCTTTTCTTATCCAATTGTAATAGTTTTTAGGTGCTTTGCAGTATAGAAGCCTCATCATCCAAATTTGATTCACATGATGCGTAGTGATGGTTCCATGAATTTGATCAACAATATTACCTTCATTTCATATACAAGTTAAAAGGGAGTTGTTTTATTCAAGTGCTTGTATGTTGTTTTGTATGCCCATAGTACCACTGAAACTTTATCATCCAATATTTACATCCTACATTATAAATATTTTTAGAGTTTCTACTTAGGATTTTTTTGAACGCCTTAACCATTCCATTGGCTTGTGGGTGATAATGAGTTATTTTGTGGTGTGCAACCATAAAATCTTGCAATAATATTATGATAGTATCATTCAGGAAATGTGTTCCTCTATCACTTGTAAGGCTTAATGGACATCCATAATGACTAATTATATTCTCCCAAAGGAACCTTGTTGTGGTTTCCACTTGTGTAATCTTTTTTGTTTTTTATGCCCATTTGTTAAGTATTCATCTTTGTAATAATATATCATGCATGTTCTTTCATGTCGTGGGTTTAATTGGTCCAATAAAATTGAATCACCCATTTTGCTGAAGAGGTTCTTGAGCTACTATTGGTATCAATGGAATTTCATCATGTTTATTAGTTTTCTAAACATTTACATTGGTCACATGCTCTTTCATATTCCTTAACATCCTTAAATAAGGTTTTCCACCATAACCAATGAGAGTATTTTCACATGGTAGCTTCTCCCACGTAATGGCACTGCCTGAAATTCCTTCATGTGTTTAGTGAAGAATATCTTATCACTCATGATCATCACACATCACTTCAGAATATCATCATGCCCATTTTTTAGAGTTGTCCTCCTATTAATTGGTAGGCAAAACTTTAATGTGAGTTGTTTTCTTTGACTAGTAGTGTAGTCTTTTCACGTAACTCCATTTTTAGAAAATAGAATACTATCTCATAATTCATCTGTTCTACTTTGTATTTTGAACAATTGTGCATCTTTATTCTATCTTATTTAATTTACTTTGTTCTTGGTACTTATTCATGATAGATGATTAGTATCCTACATTATTTTTCTAGGTTTGACAACTACTAAAAATTGAAATTCTTGAAACAAGATTATCCATCTACATATCCTTCCATGTAGTAATACCTTATTGACCAAGTGTTTCAATGTCCATGTGGTCCATGAAGAACACAAAAAAGTTTCCACAAATAGTGTTAAATTTTTATAGCGCATACACCATTGACAACCCTCTCATTATGTGGTTGTATAGTTTTTCACTCACTGTGTTAGTTTTCTACTGACAAAATAGATGGGATGATCCAAGTTTCCTTCTCAGTTTTGATAAAGATTCCATGGTGGTTGCCAATGCATCTACATGTACATGAAGGGTGTCCTCCAATTTGGAAATGTAATATGGGATCATGTGTCAATTTTTCCTTTAATAGTTTAAACATTCTTTATTTTTATTACCCCATTCAAACTCTCTTGTTTTGTGCAACAATTTTTCCAACGGTGTTGTTATTTTGGCATAGTCCTTTATAAATTTTCTATAATATCCCCAATTCCCATAGGAATGCACAAATTCCCTTTATGTCTTAAGGTGCTTCTAGATGAACTATAACTATAATTTTAGCTGGATCAACTAATAAACCATTTTACAAATTATATGCCCTAATAGTGTGCCAAAAGGTGTCACAAAAACATTTTTAGATTTAAGAAATTTGTATATTTTGGAAATGCTCAAACATAAGTCATAGATTATCACAATGATCCTTGACCAACCCATACACCATCTAGTCATCTAAATACACTTGGATAAATTTGAGAATGAAATCTTTGAAAGTCATCACTACTATGCATGAGAAAATTATTGGTGTGTTTTCAACCCGAATGACATTATAGTGTAAGAAAATGATCCCCATTCAGTCATGAAATTTTTTTTCCTATGTCTTCTTCCATGATTTTGAACTTGGTGGTATCCTGAGAATCCATCGGTGAAATATATATTTCCCTTCCTGTGACCCCTTCTATAATTTCTTCGGTGAAAGGTGTTGGAATGGGTCGATAACACAAACAAATTTAAATTCATGTATTCCACACAAATTTGAATGTGTCCATATTTTTTTATATATTATAACCATTGGGATTACCCATTTTTATTCTTCCATTGGTATAATTACTCTTGCTAACATGTTGTCAATTTCTTGCTTTACCTTTGCGTGAAGGTTAGGATTCATTCTATATGGTCTTTTCCTGATTGGATTTTCTCCTTCAACAACTTAATCTAAATTGTTCCCAATGATGGGTGTAACCCCTTCATTTCTTGATATCCTCTTCAGAATATATCTTCATATTCACGTAAAAAATGAATAATTTTCTCAATCTCTTATTCACTCCAATAATCACCAATTGTTGTTAGCTTTGGTGCTTCATCACTCCCTATGTTGACCTAGATAGATTTAATGGGTTATCATTGTGGTTGAACTCTTGTTCCTTCTTATTGATGACCTCTATGGATCTATAAGAGATATCTACATTCAAATGATGATTTTCACTTCTTCTAGTTGTCACACAACTTTCTCCTTACCTTTGTGTGCCCATTTCCTCTTTATCCAAATTTCATCATCTTCCTCACTTGAATAGTTATTACTAAATTCCTATTCAATTTTTTTAAGGAGTGTGTTCCTTTATCCTTATGTAATTCCTATATATTTCTTCATAATTGCATCATCCCAAAATATTTCCATTTTGATACATTAAAGAGGGTAATTTAACAAGGGATTGTAGAGGTAAAAGAGAAATTTTGTATGAACCCATTTTTTTTTTGCACCCATGAAGTTGTTTCTCTATGCAAATCACAACCAACGTACCAAGCATGACCGTGCAAACATATACAATGTTTGATATAACACATGCATCCATAATTTAATTTTATTGTGTGTACTTCACTTGTCCATAGTTCTTCACATTTTTAAAGATGTTCTTAATGTTTTGTGACATCGTTATAGCTTGGGAATTTTCGTACCTCATTACTTCATTCAAACCTTATGCACATAACTTCCTTGACCTGGTCCCATGTCCCCAATAGTGAGCTATGAGTATCCCACCATCTTTTTGTGGTTCCTTTTAACAAATATATTAGATAATTGATTTGTTCCTTCTTGGTTACATATAAGTTTCATTTTCTAGATGAAATCTTGCACATCTTCACTTCCATTGAATGTTGGTGTAGGTTTTTTTCTTCTTGCTCATCCTTTTGATATTCATGCCTACATACTTGGGCACTAGAAATTTCTAACTTTTGAGCATGTGAATCATGTCATAATCTCTTCTAATTAATTCATACAAACTATACACCCAATAGTTACAAGTCACACTTGTGTTATATGATATATTGATCGGTTGTCACCCCACATGATTTATCCTTCCAGAATTGGTTCATATATTTCCATCCCTGTAGCATGTATATTGTAGATATGTTCTAGATCATCATATTCTTCTACATTTTTAACATATGGTGTACTCTATTTTGGTCCATTGGGAAATATGAGTCGCTAAGTTCCATTTTCAAAGCTTACATATATCTTTTTTAACCATATAAATCTATTGTATTTGCATAAGACCAAGGTCTTCCAAGAATCACTAAAAAATTTTCTACCTTGGCCAATGGTATCACTTCAAAATCTTCATGGAACTTAACCCCATTATACTAATAATAACATTCTTTAGTACTCCAATATCCACTACTCTTGTCTTATTTTCCATAAACAAAACATGTGGGATATGTGTATAATCATGTCATCCCATTTTGTTCCAAGAATCCATGGTAAGAATATTAACTCCAATGCCTATGTCTACCAATATGTCATTTATATTCTACCCATCTATACAATCATCAACCAATATCTCATGATCAAAATCTTCTACTTTTGTGGAGTTGAAATTTCTCTTCTTTTCCAATCCTAATTATTTCCCAAGCGTGATATTTTTCTAAGCTTATGTGAAAACCATTGACTCAACAATGAAAATATACCTTCATGTTGTAAAATCCTATATACTTCTTGAAACTCATTTTTACTAGTTTTTTCTTTTGCGGGATCTTCAAGTTTTTCATTTTTAGTCATGTGTATTCCTTAGAACTCAATTTATCTTGGAGTTCTCAAATCAAGTCCTTTTTTCTTAAAGTATTTTTTTTCTACCTAGCATTTGGTAAGTTTTTCCTAAATTTGGTTTTGGTGGTCTTATGTTGTCCAATGGAGTGGATGTATTTGCACATTTAGTAAATTCCCATGGTTTATTTGGAATCTTGTTGAAGGTTCAACTTGTGGCGTGACAATTCTTGGTTAACATTCATAAACTATTTGACAAAAAATATTAATCATTCCTATGCATTTTATACTTTTCTCTTTCATGAGTGTGTACAAATTTGGAAATCTTCAACCTTATGAATCTTTTTGGTAATGTGTGCATACTAGGAAAGGCTAGAGAATTCATGATGATAATGGTCTAACAACCCACACTTATAGTAAGTTCGTGGTGGGAATATTTATCCTCCACATCCACCTTGACCATGGCCACCTCTTCCTCTACCATATCCTCCACTTCCTTCTTGATTTTATCCATGGTTTCTTATCTAAGTCCTAATTACCTAGCTTCATGAATGTGATCAATTATATGACATTTAGATTTGTCGTGCATTATGAACATCACAAATATTATAGTAGGTTGATACTTTCTTCTACATGGTACGTTGTAGTAAGTTAAAATTTTGTGCATCATGACTTCCTTCACATATTTCATAAGCTATTAACATGGCTTTCAAATTTTGGCACAAATGTATTCTTGGTATGGCCTTCTACCTCACAATCAATGCACCACACTCCACTACATGTTTCTCTAGCATTGTTTTCCATTAATTTCTCTAGTTGAGTCACATAGATGTAATTTTGCCTCCATGAATGGACTAACTCATGTGTCAATACTCCCAACTGCTTCAACACGTAATGTTGCTTCTAGTGCTTCACATGGATCGGTGAAGGTTTTTCTATGAAAGGGTGCACCTAAATGGCATTAGAATTCTCCTACAAACCATTACACATGTTCAAGAGTGATGTATTTAAAATTAATAAATTTGAAATTAATGTTTTAAATGCATCATAAGCATACACTCTCGGTTAATTCTTTCTTAATTTATTTAAGCATTGAGATACTTTGTTGCTCAAATTATGGTATATCAAATTATTTCAAGAAGGTTGCTTTTACCTAATCATAATCTACCAAAACTTGTGACATTTCATGCTTCCTATACCAGGTATGGGCACGACCAAGTAGTTTCATGGTGAACTAACTTGATTTACATTCTAATGAAGTTACTCCTTTCACACACCAAATGAGTTCACACTTGTTAAAATGTTTTGTAGCATTCTCAA
This sequence comes from Taxus wallichiana var. yunnanensis, assembly GCA_018340775.1. Lineage (NCBI taxonomy): Eukaryota > Viridiplantae > Streptophyta > Pinopsida > Cupressales > Taxaceae > Taxus > Taxus wallichiana. Next base: position 343,656,138 of record CM031238.1, read on the forward strand.
CACCACGATATTTTGGTAAGTATAGTGACATTTATAAAATATGTTTGGTGATATAACTTGTTTGTTTTATTATCTACAACTCTTCATTTTACATGTATGTTTGTTGTAGGCACCCCAACATTTCCACTAGAACTTAACACATAGTTCCAATAGTTTGTTATGCAGGTGCACTTTCCTATATGTCAATCAATTTCTGTGTTACTAAATTAGCACTCATCATTCCAAATATTTTGTTTTTGGGAGATTGGGATTAAATTTTATCCTTTTTGGTGTTGGTGTGAGTGATTGAAGTACATAAGAAAATCTAATATTCAATGGTTATTTTTCCGTAGATTTTTTTCTTTCCTAGTCACTATTAGTTTCAATCAACACTTAAGCTTCTATATGGGGTGGTCCATTACATGAATAGGCATGGTAGGTTATATCGATGTCATCAACATTATATTGTCCCTCTTCATCCTCTAGAGTTTTTGTTACCTCATGGTGTGTTATCCCTTCTTCCTAAATTTATGCGTCCTCATTCTTTTCTCCTTGCCTTAACCAATGTTTTTTGGTCTTCTCCTACAATTCCTCAGAGTTAGTCACTTTCACATATCAGCTCCCTCTTCTTTATAATTTTTGTGTCATTGTTCTTTATATACCACATCCTTCTCAAAGTTTTTTCATTTCAGGATTCCATGGTTTTGATTTTCTCTTGTCCTTCCTACACTTACATGTCACTCACATGTGGATTGTTTAGCTATCCATGGGAAATTCTCAATTTCCATATCTACCATTAGTTTCTTGATTTCTAAAGGAGTTTCTTTAATATGTTTTGTGCAGCTCTCAAAATAAATTAAATTGGCATCATCTACTACACAAGAAAATGTAGATAATGAGTATTCAATAATATAGTTGTTATGAGTAACTTTCCACCAATAATCTACACTCGCATCCAAGTGACATCATGTCGTAAAAATATTCTTGTGTGCTCTATATTTTAGGGTGCTTTCATCTTAAATTCCAATACTTCCCTAGACAATAAGCTATTAACCAAGCTTGTAGATGTACAAGAAGTTTGCATAAAATGTTTCATATAATGCATCATAAAGATTCATTTCCACCCAAGTCCTTGGTGAATAATCCTTCGACTCAAAATTGTTTATGTGAAGGTGTATTCTATAATTTTCTACCAAGCCTCAATATTCCCTACGTGATCCTAAAATCTTTCTTCCACTTCATCTTTGCATAGTTATGATGTCCCAAAAATGAAACCAAAATGTTGTGCATCTAGTTATGTCTATTATCCATACTTATGTGTGTGTAATATAGGAAATGGCGTGAAAAACTATGTGTAATCTTCACGTAGGCCTATCAAGCTAGAGTAGGAACTTTAGCAAGCTCATGTGAAGTGTGGAAGAATTTGGGTTCCATCAAGGTCAACATAGGGAAGTGCAGATAACAATTAACACACATCACGAATAATCAAATATGTAACTTAAACATATGGATGTTTAAACAAACACTATTTCTCTTAACATGATCTAAATTTATATTGATTAATCATTACATGGATACATAAGACTCAAGTTACTTTATGTGCATCAAGAATAGAAGACGACCAACAATTACCATGACTTATCACCACTTGACTCTTTTACAATGGACCCTTAATCATGTATAAATACTAGTGGGGAATGCCCTTCACTAGTATTCTAAGAGATAATCCCTCGAGTCCTAAATACTAGTAAATTATTACATCAAGTGGTGGCTAGCCCACATGCCGCCATTGTTGGACCCTACATGGTGAGTGTGTCTAATAGTGCCTTGGCTATACTTAGCCATATCCTTGTTTTATCCACCTCATGAGTTATCCATGTATAATTATAGACAGTCTTCCTTTGTTGCTTCCATGTAAGTAACCTGATCTAATAGTCTATTTTTGGCTCTATCTATATCTGCCATATCCTTCTCTTACATGTCCTTATCTAATTTTTTTCCTTTTTGCATTCTAAACTATGGAATACTTTATGCATCTTATGTTTTATCTCTCCAAAACTTACCTCCAAGGTTCTCTCATTTCTCTCATGAGTGTGTCTTCTTCGTTCTTTTCGCACACCTCTCTTCATCCTTGTGCGCTCATATTTGGTCATCTTGTACACTTCCTTCATGTCCTTTTACATGTAACCTTTTTCATTGTGCCACACATCTTCAAAGGATGTAAAGAATAAAGAACTTTTAGTCCCAATACGATACACAAGAATAAAGAATGAAATAAATTATAGGTCCAACAATGAGCATTTACAATAATTCAACTTTAATACAATTGATGACGAAGAGGTTGTTATTTTGATAGAAGTGTTGTGTATTTCTTAACAACTTATCGTTGAGCATCTAGTTATGAAAAAAGAAAAATATATATTCAACTAAGTATTACACTCAATTTTCCAATGCAAACGTAATCAAATAATTAGTAACAATACATATTCAAAATCTAGGGTGATCATGTATCCTCTATTCAGTTATCTTATCAATCATGTTACATAATTAGACTTAGTCATACTATTATATCAATTGTTTCCGATATTCAATCATTGGCTACACTCGCTCATGGAAACTTCCTTCTCAAATACCTAGGTGCATATGTGGATCTCCCTTCCTTTTTTAAAGAATAGGTTTCCTGCACTATATATGCCCCTTTTACTTTAGTAAGGGTGATGCTTATAATGTTTTTACTTATGATATTGTCCCACATGCCATGAATTTTGCAAAATTATACATGAGCCTTCTCCACCCTCTATGTGTGATATGAATCTTCATAAGACCCTTATCGAATATATCTTGTGTTATCCCCTTTCATGTATATAGTTATTTTCAAAACACTTCAAAACATTCAAATACTCACATAATACAAAAATATTCAAATATGTACAAAAATACAAAACCAATACCTTTTTATGGTATGTTTGGCTAGCTTGTTTCTTTATACATGTTGTTCATCATAGTGTTTGATAGATAACATATTTAATTTGTAAACACATGTGTTCATTAGGTACATTGAGTTTGATGTAGGATACACATAGGTTGATACACGATGATAAGAACTAGCTTAGTTCCTTACACTACTCTTATGGGGGCATCCTCCCACACTATACATGTGATTTTGTTTCATTATATGTTACTTTACACATTCCTCATCATGCTTGATTCTATACATAATGGTTATTGATATTCTTTAAGCTAACAAGACTAACACATATGTCATGTGAAGTGCTAACATATCCTCGTTATCTATGTATTTTCTATTGTTATTGTCTATACTTGCTTCATATACTATTATCAATACTTTTTATGTAAATTATTTTCTTTATTGATTATTGCATGGATTCACTCAAACATATTATTTAATTTCAATCACATGATTGTTTTCTTTATACAACCTAAGGGCCTTGATTGTCTTGTAACACCTTGGGTGTTCCATGTTTGTGGATCCATGCCTATCTTGCGTGTATGCACTTATTTTGATAATTATGGCACATTATGCCATATATTGTGATTATCTTATGACATCATGGATGTTCCATGTTTGCAACTCCATTCCTACATATGACTATATTTCTATAAAATATTGTGTTGTTTCTACTATAGTACTATTATAGCTTATAACACACTTGTCTTATACTTTGATGATTACACTACCATGGATTTTAAAATATTTTTTGTTTACTAAATTGTTTATATTCTCGTATTACTCTATGTTATTTCATGGTTGAAATTTTTCTTTGTTGATTCTATTTTTGATACATATGTATTATTCCTTGTTGTGTGTTGTTTTTTCTCCATGTCATGGTCTCTACCATGTACAACCCCTTTTACAAGTATAGGTTCTCAATGTTGGACAACATTATATCATTCCATGTGATCCTACATAGAATATAAAACTTATTACACATAGATACACATCTATTCTTTTGAGCTACGCACTCAAATGCTTTATCACACATGACTCAAAAGAGGCGACATTCATTAGAATGTTTTTAACATCTACAAACAAACTACACATTACAAGAATATATTTCTACAGGTTCATATCCTCATAAAATTTTGTAAATAATGAAATGTGGAAAAATTAAACAAAGTTCAAAATTGTATAGTACATTCGGGATCATGGTATGATCTTGATTGTGATGGGTGTTCTAGACGGGGAAATTCTCTAGATTTTTCAATTTATTCAAACTCTATCATTTACTTACAAGATTTTTATATAGCTAAAGATACATATGACACAATACCAAACATGCTACAAATGAAATGAGTATCTCAATCCTTCTTCATTATACTATTTAGATTCAATTGTAGGAATAGGGTATGGGGCCATAAGCCTCCTCATGATTTGTCATAATATACATTATCATTTTTAGTGACATAACACCTTATGGGGCCATGAAAATTTTCATTCCTTCTAGGGTTATAGATGATTCAAGTTGGTAAAAAATTAGACCTCGATCCATTTACGGTGGTGTGGTTACCGCTTTAGTGGAAAATGTTAAAGCAACTAAGTTATTTGTAGATTTATCTTTCCTCTTCTCTCACCAAATTCTAAAAATGGGAAGGCATCAAAGTAAATAATTTCTTCATAATTTACAACTTCCTCTCTACAAAATCTCCAAAGTGGGGGAAACTTGGCTATTCTCTCTCTCTCTCTCTCTCTCTCTCTCTGTGTGTGTGTGTGTTGTTGAGATGTACATAACACTTTAGTGTCTCCTTGTTGCAAATGGATCTAGGGCTAGCCCACATGTCACCACAGTTGGAACTCCGTATATTGAGTTTGTATAATATTTCCTTGACTATACTTAGCCATATCCTTGTCGTATCCACCTCATGAGTTATCCATGTACACCTCTCTTCATCCATGTGCTATCATATATGGTCATTAAGAACATTTCCTTCCTTTCATTTTTCGCGAACAACCTTTATTCATTGTGCCATGCATCTTCAAATAATGTAAGGAATAAATAATTTTTAGTCCCAACGTAGGTGCAAGAATAAAGAATGGAATAACTTAGGGGTCCAATAATGAGCATTTACAACAATTCAATTTCAATCTAATTCATGATGAAAAGGCTACTATTTCGATAGAAGTGTTGTGTATTTCTTAAATTGAAATTGAGCATATAGTTTTGCAAAGAACAAAAATTATATGCCACCAGGTATTACACTCAATTTTCCAATGCAAACGCAATCAAATAATTAGTAACAATACATATTCAAAATCTAGGGTGATCATATGTCCTCTATTTAGTTAGCTTTTGGACTTAGTCACACTACTTTATCAATTATCATATGATATTCAATCATTGGCTACACTTTCTCATGGAAACTTCCTTCTCAAATACCTAGGCGCATATGCAGATCTCCCTTCGTTTTTTAAGAATAGGTTTACTTGCACAATACATGTCCGATGGAGCTCAAAATTACACCCTAGATATGATCATGAATGACCAAGAATTTTGAGGCAATATGGGACTATCTCTAAGTTTTTGGATTGCTAACTGAGATAGAGCTCCGAGGAATGCCATCTTCATAAACCTATTTCTATTGCTAAACTACTCATAATGCTAGAAATGAAGCTATCTAATCCTAAACTAACATTCCAAGGGACCAAGGTTAGAAGGAATTTCATAAACTGAAATCCTACACTATAGGAGGTGATAACACCAAAAATAAGGGTGAAGGGACACTCTTAGTAGAGGGAAATGAAAGAAAAATGGAAAATGAAAGGGCAAACATGAATACCACAGTCCAAAATAACATCTCAACCTCTAGTTTCCTGAAACACGACAGATTTGAACCTTGCAAAGAGAAAAATGATGTAAAAATACCTATAAATATAATGAGAAGTAAGAAATCGCAACAAAACACAAGCCGAAAAGATTTATAGTCACAGAACCATTATTTTGTTGCTTTATAATATTGCACAATACATCACAATGAAGGTATAAGGAAAGATTCACCATGAAAATGTTCAAATTTGAGGTATGTAGGTCAAAACACATGTGCACTTTACAGAGAATGCACAAGGATTACAGGAATGTCCAACCCTTTATAAAAGAATATATGTTACAATATATAGAAGAAAGTGAGAAAAAGATGAGGGAAACCCAAAATTCTACCTTGATCTATCAACATTGGTCTAAAAAAATTTTGGGCACCCTCATAAATCCATTCTCCAACAATCATGCATCATGGAAGAAGAAAAGTCCATAACACATTAATCATTGGTAGTTGGGAAACTGAAATAATCTTTTTCTAGAGTTGGGGATGTTTTTTTCCATTTTCTCTCATTTATTTCCATCAAAAACAAAATTTAAAGATGTCATGTTGTAGGGCTTGAAAATACGATTCTAGTAATATAATTTTTTTGAAAAATGGATAGCTTTCAGAGCAGGATATAGCCATGTGGATATATGGAGTAGATCTGCTCATAGAACCGAGATTCCATTACTTCTCATCTAGCATTATCCCAATCCCTACATCACTCTTTTGCTTTTGTCTTGTTTCATGTATTTTGGGAGTTTTTTGACTTACGGGTTTACGAACCTCTATTACTTCTCGGTTTCCCCGCACTACTTCTTTTCTTTTACTTCTTGGAATTTTTGGATGACTTTTATTTTCTTGGGAAACCAAGCTTGCTTTACTTTAAGCTCAGTCCAGGAAAAACCACGCATCACCCTTATTTGCATTTGGCCTAGCTCAAGATTTTGAGGCTTCTTTACTTCATTATTTCACAGCTTTCTCCATGTTGTTTTTCCGCATTAATTTCACCTCCACTCTGTGGGTTTATGGGATTTATTGACTTGGGTTGCTAAGTCCACATTACTCTGTAGCTTCACTAAGTTGTTTTCCCAAAAAAAAAATTCCACCTTCTCCTTTTTTTTGTAGAGATTTCATGGTTGTGGGGAAATGACGTCCCGTGGGAACTTATTCCCACAAGGCCCTTCATGTTCGCAATTCCCACCTCACCTAAATGAATCCTCCACTTTAATAATCATCTCCATGGCCTCCATGGGGAATGAGTTCCCACACTTCACTTGTGTCTACATCTCACTTGCCTTCCGTAATACATTGGCCCCATTCTTATCGCTTTGTGTTGTGTCCATTTTGGATTTTCAAGGAACCTCCACCCACGAGAACTTGTTCCACTTTGGCCATTAGGATCTGATATTTCCACACAACACTTAACCCACCTAACTCCTTAGTAAATCAACATTTTTGGGCCTTCGAGAGAACTCAAGCCCTGAAGTAACTTGTCTTGATCGGGCCTTCAAACCCTATTTCTCCTCATTTAATTGTTTCCTTTACAAATCAGGCCTTTCGAGGTTACAAATAACTTGAGCCCCCAAGGCACAATACTATCTGGGCCTTCAAAAGCTGAAAATTCCATAGTACACTATTTTTTATCCCTCTTTCCATTTGCCCTCAATTTTTTCTAACTTTTTGGATTTATCTTGGGCTAAAAGCTAGGAAAATAGTTAAGGAATGCCTCTAAAGCCATTTTTCCCACTTTACCCATTTTACTCAACTTTTCTAGCTAATTATGGGTTTTGAAGCCTAGGAGAAATGAAATGCTTGAAAATGATTCCAAGTGCGAAGAAAGCATGGAATCACCTATTTTCAAGATTCTACTTTAAAACTCTAGGAAATTGCCCAAGTCCAGTTCTCCCAAGTTGTTCAATTTTTGCAGGGGAGTAAAATTGACAACATTTTTTTGAATCATAGGGGACATCTACCTACTAAATGAGATGATCAGTGGCCTTGAAGCATCCATTGGGCATGGAATAAACTTGATAATCATGAAATATGATCTGAGCTCAAGAACAAAACCTTGGATCCACTTGAAGCACTCGCTAAACCTGAAGTTGATTTGTTTATTGTTCAACTTTACCATTCACATAATAAGAATTTTCCAAATCAAAGTTTTATGTGAGTGGAAAATTATTGAACCTAGAATCTCACCCTCTTCCTCTTCAATCTATGATGAAACTGAGCAGTAGCTATCCCATTTCAAATGCATACCACTTTATTGATTTGCACGGTCAAGGAATGAACCATGAAGACTACTCAAACTAATATTTGTTTCTTTTTATTTAATTTTATGATATATTTGTAATTGATCCATGACACCTTGATTCCTTCCCACAAAACCTTCTCCTAGAATCATGATGAAATTGTGCAACAAGACATCCACAATCAACAAAACAATGCAAAACACTTAGGGAAATAAAAACTAAACTAATATGTACAAGATGTAATGAACAACTTAATGGGAATGTTTGAGATAAATCCCATTAACTGGGATTTGGAATGCATTCCCATCAATATTTGAAAACTCAAAAGAGTTAGCTTCTTTACAAGCACTAATTGATATATGACCCACTCTAGATTACATCAAACTTGGAGTGTCTCGCTGGTTTAGCTATGTCTGTATCCATTTCAAGAATAGATCTCCAACCTTGAACATTTGAACCCTATCCATTTTTTCAAACCATTGTTTTGTTGACATTTGATGTTGTTCTATCCTAGTCATGGTATAATTCCTTAGTTCTTTAAGCTCTACCAACTCTTCCATTTTGATTTCCCTTTGATTTGCTCCTTCAAATTCCAGTTGTTGAGCCAATTCTAGTGAAGGTAATTCAAGTGACAAAGGAATAATGCCTTCTTTTCCATATACAATATTGTAGGGAGAAGTACTAATTGTTTTCTTCATTGTTATCATGTCATCCCAAAGAGCATTTCTCACCTTTATGTGCCACTACCTTTGATTAATGTCCATTGTTTTCTTCATGATCCTAATTAGGTTCTTGTTAGTAGACTCTACCAATCCATTACCTTAGGGGTAGTAATTAGAATAATTCTTAAGATAAATCCCAAGTCCAAGAGCCCAATCAGAAATATTTGATCCCAAGAAATATTTTGCATTATTAGAAATAATTGTTTTAGGAATGTCCAACCTTGTAAAAATTTCTTCAAAAAATTCTAGGATGATTGATTGAGTGACTTCCTTCAATGACATGGCTTCTATCCACCTGGTAAAGTAGTATGTTAGTGTCAAAACCCATTTATGACTAGCACTTGATGGAGGATTAATCATGCTAATGAAATTCCATACCCCATTGGGCAAACAGATGATCTTCTTGAATTGGGTGTAGTGGAAGGGAAGCTAACCTTTTCTTACTAGTGAAGAGATCACATTCCTTGCACTTTCTCGACCCATTTGTGAGCATCAGAAAATAATGTGGGCCAAAAGTAACCTACTTTTATAATTTTCATGGTTGTGGATTTGGCTAAAAAATGACCACCAGAAATAAGCCATCATGAAATTTAGTTAAAACCTTTTCATCTTGTTCACCCTCAATGCACCTGAGCAAAACTTCCATCAATGTTTCTTTTGAATGAAATGCCATCAATTAGTGCATAGGGAATTTACTACAGCCTTAGATGTCTTATTTTTGTTTTGTATAGGCCAAGAGGATAAGCTCCAATAGACAAAAGGTAGTCATATCAAGCAATCTAGCTATCATTAATGGTTATACCTCCTTCATCATGTTGAAAATCAGCATCATATGGAATCTCTTCATTTATGAATGAGGTCTCTTGATCATCATGAGCATCTAAAGTTATTCTATTCACAATTCCTCTACCTCTTACCATATTTTTATCCTTGATAGTCACATCATACTCCATTATTTTAGTCACCCATCCAACTCTTTTCTCACTAATTTATACTCCCATGATAAAGTCTCTCACACTAGAATGTGAGACTAAAACTTTGATGTGATTAGTAGCAATCATACTCTTGAACTTATTTAGAGCTCTCATGATAGAAAATACATGTTTTTCAATGTGACTATACTTTAATTCATAATCCTTTAGTGTTTGACTAAAAAGGCCATTGGACTACTCCATTCCTTGATCATTTTGTTGAGTCAAAATAACAACAATACTAGATTCAGCTCCATATGCATATAGGATAAAATCCTTTGAATAGTCAAGGTTGATTAGTGTAGGAGCTTGGGAAATTTCTTGTTTGATCTTGGAAAATTTGTCCTTTCCTTTAGCTATCCATTTGAAAATGAATCCTTCTTAAAATCATAAGAGTAATAGGTCTCCAAACCTAGCTGTAAAGTTATGAATAAATATTCAAAAAAATTAATCTTTCCCAAGAATGATTGCAAGGACTTCTTATTAGTTGGAGTACGTGAGAGAGAGAGGAGAGAGAGAGAGATATGGCTGATATTATTTCTGGATCAATGGAAATGCCCTCCTTTGAAACAATGTGTCCCAAAAGTTTACCCCTAGGACTGTAAGTTACATTTCTTGGGATTAAGAGACACCCCAAATTCTCTACATCTCTCAAATACCTTCTCAAGATGGATGATATGATCTTGACTGTGATTTGATAAAATGGTAATATCATCAAGATAGACAAGAATGAATTCATTGATATACCCTTGAAAGCTATATCCATTACTCTTTAGAATGTGGCACCTTCATTTGATAAACCAAAGGGAATTTTTGATATGCATGCATTCCCTATTTGGTTATGAATGCAGTCTTATATTGATCCTCTTCCTTAACTTTGATTTGGTTGAAACCTGAATAGCCATCCAACATAGAAAACCTTTCAGCTCTCTCGCTACCATTTGCAAAATTTGTTTTGTGGAAGGTAAAGGATAATGATCCTTTAGAGAGGCCTTGTTCAAATCCTAGAAATCAACAGAATCTTATTTCTCCATTTTTCTTCCTCACTGGAACCAGATTTTCCACCCAGGTAGAGTTATTTGATAGGAAAATTATCTTGGCCTGAATGATTTTGGATAACTTCTTCCTCATTAGGGCTCTATCTTGGGGTTAATTGGCCTTTACTTTTTCCTAATTGCTTGACATTGGGATCAAGATCAATGGAATGTTGACAATATCTGATTAAACCCTTTAAATTTTCATAATCCCATTAAAATAAATCATTAAATTTCTGACATAATGAAATAAAATCTTTCTTCTCATTCTCATTACATACCTTTCCAAGTAGAAGTTCTTTGTCTTCTCGCAAATTCATGACTAGTTGACAATCTTGTTACCTTATTGTTATGTTCTTATTCACATCTCTCGAATTCATCACCAGGACTGAAAATGTTCTCTAAGTGACCAATCCTTTTGGAAATTTTTTTATTTCAACTGAATAATCTAGTTAACCATAGATATCTTTTAAATCAGATTACATTCTTGAGAAAATTCAACTTCATTTTGTATGAATTGATAATTTTTTCATCATTGTCATAAACTTTCCAATTGGTCTCATTATGTGGAATGGAAGCTCTAACCACCATCTTAATATGTTGCACACATTTCCTTTAAAAAATCTTCAATGGTGAAAATTGAGAATCAAGAGCTTCCATTTGATCTATTTCCTTGTTCAATTTTCTAGGCACCACTTGCAGTTAAGAGCATCAAAACTCTAGATAAGATCCCATACTCTTTGTTTGTAATCCTTTAAAATCTTGTTCTTTGTAGCACACTTCCCTCTAACTTGATGAATGACCAATTTAGTATCTCCAAAAATCTGCAATTCTTTGATTTTTCTTTTTTTAGTAATTAGAAGACCATGTACCAATGCCTCGTACTCTGCTACATTATTAGAACATGCAAACTATAATCTATGAGCAAAGAAGAATTTTTCATTTGTTCAAAAATCAGCACAACACCTACCCTAGCTCCATTTCTTCTTCTATAACCATCAAAGAACATCTTCCATAATTCAAAAGTTTCTTCTTTTTCTTGCTTGAATGGTGCAAGTAGAGTATATCCTTCTTCAAGAATGTAATAAGTACCAAGACTAGTTTCAAAGGTTACAAGTTTTTTGGCATAAGGGTCAAATTTATGATCTCTCTTAGCCCATTCATCTAACAATAGATCAGGTATGGGAGGAGGAATAGGTTGCTCTTCTAAAACTGAAACTTATTCATGTTCATGTTCTTCTTGTATTAGGCAATTTATTGGATAGGGGTGGGATTATATGACTCAATATGGTAAGAAAATATGGGCTCAGCCTTTCAGTATGGTAATTCTTTACTATACCTAGTTCTCAAAAGCATATGGGTCCAATCTAAAGACAAATAACCACCTACCTTGGCACTAAAATCTATAAACAAATAAATAGAAAACATAGGGGACAATTCAATCACTGATATGGCATGGGTTATAGTGAGGCTATGACAAGCATGAAGTGTTAATTCCATACCCTTAATCACTCCTAATACATGTATAGTTGACCCATCAAGTTGCAAGACTCCCTTAGAGATAAGAATGTATTTAAGACCCAGGATATCAACAATTTTTTGGGCATTACAGAGGTATTATCCCCTGAATCAATCATATAATTATGAACCAAGTGTTTTCCCACAATTAATGACATATAAAAAGGAGGGGTCTTGATAGTCTTACTTACTGTTCTTCCTTTGCTTGACACATATGAATAACAACATGAGTCTTTCTCACCATTGGATCAGCTTGGGGAAGTTGTTTGAGGGCTTCACATAGGATATCTCTTTGTGATGAATAGCCAACGCATCCCACATTGTCACATTGACATTTTTTTCTTCATTTGCTCAACAATATTAAGGGAAGGCTCATGGATTTCTACATTTGTGGTACACTATTCTCCTTTTTTGTTGCTACAATGTTGGAATAGGTGGATTTGGTTAGGGAGTAACCTCCTTGTTTAAGACATGCCTATCAAGAACTTGAAAAAATTTATTGTTTCTTACATTAACCTCCTTCTCCTTATTAATAGAATTTCCTTTATCAGAGGAAGATGAAGGTTGTGATTCCAACATCCTTTTCTTATACCTTGTATTATCAGCAATGCTAACTTGAGGTCTTCTATAACCCCACTACTTGATTGATCGCACAAAGTCATCAACTCCAAATAAAATGAGATTTTCTTTAGTATTGGCCTTCTAGACTATTTCTTCATTAGAATTAGGTGCTTCTAGAAGTGGCTCTTATTGAATGGAAGAACCTTTAACCATGTAGGCTTGAAGATGCATTTCCTTTCACAAATAATTTGGTTATGTGGTAGATTACATGAAAAACACCATTCAATTTCCTGAACCATATTATTTTGTACTAGAACCAAAGCTTGGCTTGAGCTAGGAGCAGGAAGTGACTGGGGAGGAGGAATTGTTGCCAAAGGAAGCGGTGCATTCTGACCTTGCCACCTATTATTCTACTTGTTTTTTCATTTCTATGGTTAGGTTGTTGGTTCCTATATGGTTGATATCCTTGGTTGAATACTTGATTTGAATATTTCCTTTGTTAGAGTAACTCCTATATGATTGGGCTTGTTGTTTTCTAGGAAATAACTTTGTTGGTTAAATTCCTAATCAAGGCTTTAACATCCTCATCTTCCTTTTGTTTTGCATTAGAATGAGATGTAGAGGCGTGGATTGGGTATTTTTTCAGGAATAGGAGCAATAGAAGGTTGAGAAACTTGAGGTAATTCAGGATACAAGGGCATGGGTGGTCTAGAGCTAGTTTCTTGGCTTGTATTAAACAATTTTCAGCCCTAATAGCTATTGCATAGGCCTCATGCAATGTTATACCCCCATAGATTGGATCATGATGGCAATATTAGAATTTAAAGATCTTAAGTAGAAGAGAAATATACCTTCTAGAGTTGGTCTTACAAGGGTTGGAATCCTCTCCTAGGTCTTCTAAAATTGAAAATAAAATCTAGCATGAGCTTGTTGGGTTCTCTCTTCATAGTTTTCGGTTTTTCTAAAAGGAGAGATTGTCTACATTCTCCCCAAATTGATTGCAAATGGTTGTGCACATTATATTCTAATTATTGATTGACCTACTTCCATACTCTCGAACCATTGTAGAGCCTTTCCTTTGAATGAGGAAGCTAAAAGCCTTATAGGTACATCTTGTTCAACAATTTCATGAATAACACAAACATATGCAATGTATTGTATGTGATCAGCTGGAGTGGTATGATTTTCCCTAGTAAAGAAATGGATACTCTTAAGTGCAGATGTTGGGATGGGATTTTGAGCATTAAGAGAAAGAGGACTACTACTAATGAAGTTAATAAATCCTAGATTTTGTTATTGCCATTATGATAGGTCTAAGAATTCTAGTAGATTGTAGGAAGGTCCTGCCAAGTCGTGGTGTAGAAAGAGTTTTGTTTGGAGGTGAAGGTGATCTTTAAAAACTCTTTCTCTTCTTCCTCCCCTTGGTGATAACTATAGATACTCAAAAATCTTTCTGTTGTTCTAGATCTTGTCTGGATTTTCTCATGAACTTAAGGCACTTTGACTACTACAACCAGTTGATTTGAAAATTGGAGTCACTATATGTGTATAAATAAGCCTCCAAAGGTTGGAAATTACTAATTTACACACCAAAAATTAGTAAAATACTAAAAATAAATCTTACAAACTTGTTCTATCATGGTGTGACAAAATTGTTGGAGCTCAAAATTTCACCTTGGATATGATCATGAATGACTAAGAATTATGAGGTAACATGGGATTGTTTCACCCGATTGTGGGACACAAATGATCGAATAATTATGAGGTAACATGGGACTGTCTCTATCATTGTGGGACTGCTAACTAAGATAGACCTCCGAGAGAAGGTGAGCTCCTTAAACCTATTTCTATTGCTAAACTACTCCTAATGCTGGAAATGGAGCTATATAATCCTAAACTAACATTCCAAGGAACTAAGGTTAGAAGGAATTACATAAATTTAAATCCTACACTACATGAGGTGATAGACCAAAAATAAGGATGGAGGGACACTCTTAGTTGAGGGAAAATGGAAGGAAAATGGCAAAAGAAAGGGTGGACATGAATACCACAATCCAAAATAACTTCTCAACCTCTAGTTTCCTAAAACATAGCATATTTGAACCTTGCAAAGAGAATAAACAATGCACAAAATACATGCAAATATAATGAGAAGCAATAAATAGCAACAAAACACAAGCCATGACAGAATGATAGTCATAGAACTAGTATTTTATTGCTTTAGAAGATCTCATAGTAAATCACAATGAAGGTGTAAGGCAATGTTCACCATGAAAATATTCAAATCTGAGGTCTCAGAGCTCAAAATACATTTCAATCACTTTACAGAATGCACAAGGATTACAAGAATGTTTAACCCTTTACAAATGAATCTATGTTACAATATATAGAACAAAGTGAGAAAAATAGGAGGGAAACCCAAAATTCTTCCTCGATCTATCAACATTGGTCTGAAAAAGAGTTTGGGTGCCCTTACAAATCCATTCTCCAATGTTCATACCTCGTGGAAGAAGAAAAATCCATAACACATTAAATGCTAGTGGCTGGAAAACTAGAAATAAACTTTTTCTCGAGTTGGGGATGTTTTTCCTTTTTCTCTCATCTATTTACATTGAAACCAAATTTGAGGATGTCATGTCAGTAGGGCTTGAAAAGACAATTCCAGTTGATATAAAGTTTTTAAAAATGGACAACATGGGAGAAAGATATAGCCATGCGGATATATGGAGTAGCTCTACTCTAAGAACCGAGCTCCCATTACTTCTCTTCCAAAGACGAGCCCAATCCCTACATCACTCTTTTTCTTTTGACTCGCTTTCACATATTATGGGAGCTACTTGAATTGTGGGTTTACGAACCTCCATTACTTCTTAGTTTTCCCACACTACTTATTTGCTTTTTTCTTTGCGGGTTTTTTGAGTGACTTTTCCTTACTCGGGAAACCAAGTTTTCTTTACTTTAAGCTCAATCGAGGTGAAACCCCATATCACTCTTTTTGAATTTGGCCTCGGCTCAGGATTTCAAGGCTACTTTACTTCATTGTTTTGCAGTGGCCCTAAGTTGTTTTTATGCATTACTTTCACTACCGCTTTGTAGGTTTATGGGATTGTTTGACTCGATTTTTTGAGTCTACATTACCTCACAGCTTCGCACGAGTTTTTTTCCCTATAATCTCTCTCTGCCTTCTCCTTTGATTTGTGGAGATTTTGAGGTTATGGGGAAATGAAATCCCAAGTTCCCGTGGGGCCCTTAGTTCCCACAATGGATACCTCACCCGCAATGAATCTCACCACTTTAATAATCAACTCCACATCCTCTGTGGGGAATAAGTTCCCACACTTCACTTGTGCTCGCATCTTGCCCACCTTCCACAATACGCCGGCTCTATCCTCGTCATTTTGTTTTACGACCATTTCAGATTTTTGAGGAACCTCTAACTCACGAGAACTCATTCCACTGGGCCATCAGATCCAATATTTCAGCACAAAACTCAACCCGCTTAACTCCTTAACAAATCAGCATTTTTGGGCCTTCAGGGAACTCAAGCCCCGATGGAACTTGTACTACCTGGGCCTTCAGAACTCAATTTCTCTACATTCCATTGTTTCATTTGCAAATCATGCTTGTTGGGGTTATGGGGAACTTGATCCCCCAAGGAACTCTACCGCATGGGCCTTCAAAAGCCAAAAATGTTGCATTACACTGTTTTTTAGCCCTTTTTCAATTTTCCCTCAAATTTTTCTAACTCTTTTGGATTTTTCCTAGGCTAAAAAGCTAGGAAAATAGTTAAGGAATGCCTCCAAAGCCATTTTTCCCACTTTACCCATTTTACTCAATTTTTCTAGCTAAGTATGCATTTTTAAAGCCTGTGAGAAAGGAAATGCTTGAAAATGATTCCAATTTCCCTGAAAGCATGGAATTACCTATTTTTGCAGATTCTTCTTCAAAACTCCAAGAAATTACCCAAGTACAGCTCTCCTAGTTGGTCAATTTTTACAAGGGCTGCAAAATTGACAATAATTCCCCTTTGTAATTTGGTAACGATGATGCTTATAATGTGTTTTACTTTTGATCCCACATGCCATGTATTCTACACAAATTATACATGAGCCTCCTCCACCCTCTATGTGTGATATGAATCTTCACAAGACCCTTATCATATAGCTCTTGTGTTATCCCCTTTCTTGTATATAGTTATTTTCAAAAGCATTCAAATAATCACATAATAAAAACATACAAATATGTACAAAAATACAAAACCATGACTGCTTTTAATGTTTTTTTGGATAGCATGTTCTTTTATACATGTTTTTATCACATTGGTTTTATAGATAACATATTTAATATGTACACACATGCGTTCACAAGGTATATTGAGCTTGATTTAAGACACACATAAGTTGATACACAATGATAAGAACCAACTTAGTTGTTTACACTACTCTTCCTGGGGTATCCTCTCACACTATATATGTGATTTGTTTTCATTATATATTACTTTACACATTCCTCATCATGTTAGGTTCTATACACAAAGTGGTTATTTATATTCTTTAAGCTAATAAGACTAATTTATGTGTCATGTGTAGTGCTAAAATATCTTATTATCTATGTATTTTCTATTACTCTTGTTTATACTTGCTTCATATATTATTGTCACTACTTGTTTATGCATATTGTTTCCTTGATTGTTTATTGCATGGATTTTCTCAAACGCCTTATTTGATTTCAATGATATGATTGTTTAATTTATACAACCTAAGGACCTTGATTGTCTTGTAACACCATGGGTGTTCCATGTTTGTGGCTCTATGCCTATCTTGCGTGTATGCACTTATTTTGATAATTATGGCACATTATGCCATCTATTGTGATTTTCTTGTGAATGTGGATGTTCCATGTTTGTAACTCCATGCCTACATATGACTATATTTCTATAAAATATTGTGTACTTGGTTATACATTGTTGTTTCTACTATTTTACTATTGTAGCTTATAAAACGCTTGGTTTTACTTTGATGATTACACTACCATGGATTTTGACATGTTTTTCATTTACTACGTTGTTTTTGTGCTCATATTAATCTATATCATGTCATGGTTGACATTTTTCTTTGTTGATTATATTTTTATACATATGTATTCTTCCTTTTTGTGTATTTTTTTCTCCATGCCATGGTCTCTACCATGTGCAACCCATTTTACAAGTATAGGTTCTCAATGGTGGATAACATTTTATCCTTCTATGTGATCCCATACAAGTTATCAAACTTATTACATATGGATACACATCTATTACTTTGATCCACGCACTCAAATGAAATATCATATGAATTTTGAATTTTCTGCAACCTCTGGTGTTAGTCCGGATGTTGGACCCCTCTGTCCGATCTTGAGTCCCATCCTACTAAATCTGGGGGCTTTTCATCTCAGCCTCCTCCCGAGGCATGGAAAAAAGTGTTGGTTGGGTCCTCTTATGTCCCCCATACGGAGAAGTTATCGCATGTCCTTCTTGAAGGGACACTTTCTCTGCAAATCCCCTCTCACATCACGGTTGCAATTGCTACCTCTAGAGACTTGTCTCTGGTGGGCAAGCTGATGGGACCTAGACCCCCTCTTGAGGACATTAAAAAATGGGCGCACATGAAATGGGCCCCTTGTGGTGCCCTAGAGATTTCCGCCATGCCAAATGGCTTCATCCTCTTCTCATTTAGCTTCAAATAAGACTTCATGCTTAGGATTTTCTTAGAGGTTCGTGGTTCTTTGGCAGACAAGGTTTCTATATATCCAAAATGGACTCCTGGGTTTAATCCACTAACTAAACCATGACGCATGCTCCAATCTGGGTACATCTTCCTATCCTCCCTCTGGAGTTTTGGGATCCAACGGTTATCAAAGGTATTGCTCTCTTTATGGGCTCTCTTATTGCTATTGATCAGCCACTAAAGCCAAAACTAGGTTTATTCATGCTCGGTTTTGTGTCAATGCTGATGTTAGTAGTCCACTCCCAAAATCAATTGATCTTCTCTCTGATTTTGGTGTTTGGACACAACCCATCAATTACGAATATGTTCCACAAGCGTGTTCCATCTATGTAAAAGTATCAGCCATAGGGCTACTACTTGTCCATCAAAGCCCCATCCTAAACCAAAAATCCCTGAAGTCACCCCCAAGAAAAAAGGGAAATATGTTCAAAAGTGATCCCAGAAGATGGTCCTGTGATCCCTACCTCTAACCCCTTTGCTCTTCTTGAAGAGGGAGAAATCAATCTTGATGTTCCCATTGTTGACTCTCTAGTTCCCCCGCTCCCCTCTCCCCCTTTTGTTCCCACTTTGGTTTCTCCCCTTATTTCCCCCTCCCTTCATCTTTTTTGGTGTTCCCCTCTTCCCTCGCTTCACCTCTTCCTTCTTCTTCCACCTCTCTTCCCCTTACCTCCTCCTTCCCCCTCTTCTAAAGGGTTTCTCACCCTTCCCCTCTCTACCACTTTCTTCTTCTGTGGTCCCTTCTATTTATTCCCCCTCCCCCTTTCCTCCTCTTCTCCTCCCCATCGATTCTTTGCTTTCCCCTTCTTCATCTGATGTTAGCAATAAACCCCAAATGACTAGAAGTAGTAACCAAAATCTTGATTTCAGTCTTGAGAGAATCCAAGGATGTCCCTTAGGAAATGTTAAGTTGCAGCAAGAATCGGCACTAAATGTGGTGCAAGGAACTCAGAGTACCATCCCCATGGTGGTGGGGAACAAATCTAAATCCAAAAAATGAAAATAATCTCATGGAATATCAGAGGTCTCAATTCCTTGCAAAATTAAAGAGTCCTCAAGGATATTAGATTTAACCATTCTCCTGATATCATTATGCTACAGGAAACAAAACTAAAAATGAAGACAATATTCCAAAACTTTGGCCTAATGCCTTTTTGTGAGACAAAATTCATTCGAAACTCTAGTGGTTTTTGCACTCTATGGAACCCTAAAGTACTTAAGGGTGACTGCCTCATAAATCATCCAAACTTCTTGGGCTTACTCTTCCAAGAAGTTAACTCTGATAATTATTGGATCACCATTAATGTTTATGCTCCAAATTTGGAGCAACATCGTGAACAACTTTGGCAGGACATCTCAAATTTTAGGAGCTAATAATATTCTAGTTTTAATAATGGGATATCTCAACAGTACCTCTACCCCTCTGAAAAATAGGGTGGATATCCTTTTATCCCCTCTAGCATGGCATTTCTAGCTGATTTCTTAAGATGGGAAGAGCTCTTCGATATGGACCTTCATGGGGCCTCCTTCACTTAGTCAAATCACAGAATTGGAAGAAACCATATTCAAAGTAGGCTTGATAGGGCGATGGGATCTATGGACTAGATTTCTCTCTACCTTGACTTCTATCTCAATGCTTTACCTAGAGTAGCTTTGATCACAACCCTCTGCTTCTATGTGCCAATACCACTTTCAAAACCAAAACCCACCCTTCAGATTCGAGATGGCTTGGCTTGAAAATAATCATTAGACCCTCTTATTAAGAGTTGGTGGGATATCAATATACAAGGCACTGAAATGTATAAGTTCTCCAACAAACTTAAAGAAATCAAAAAACAACTTAAACTTTGGAAGGTTAAATTTTTGGTAGCATCAAACTCCGCAAACAAAAGTTGACTCTGAAAATTGCTAACATATCTAAAGAAATTGAGAAAGAGGGTAGAACAGATCAACTTCATCAACAATAAATTACTCTCCTCAGTGACTACCACAATACCTTAAAAGAAGAGGAATCCTATTGGTGGAAAAGATCACGAGCTCTGTGGCTTGAACAGGGAGACAAAAATACAAAATTCTTCCACATCACGGCCTCCAAACACAAAAGTAGAGATAAAATCAGAGAGATGCTGACTTCTGAAGGTAACCTCTTATCTTCTGAATTAGATATTTCTAATGAGTTGGTTTCCTTTTATTCTAATCTCCTATAGGAGGAAGATCTACCTAATGAACACGCCATGTCTAAGATGCTACAACACATTCCAAAATTGGTCACTGATGAAATGAATGAAAAACTAACACATCCCTTCTCCTTGGAGGAAGTTCACAAAGCAGTTTTCACAATGAAAGGTGATAAAGCTCCGGGTCCTAATGGCTTCCCTGTTTCCTTTTTCCAAATATTTTGGGAAATCATCAAATAAGACCTTTTCAAAGTAGTGATTGAATTTCAGCATAGCAATTCTCTTCGAAAGAGTGGAATACTACTTTCATTACTCTGGCCCCCAAATCTCAGGGTTCCAAGTTTGTTGCTAACTTTTGGCCCATAAGTCTCTGCAATACTTCCTACAAGATCATCACCAAGATGTTGGCAACTAGATTAAAACCGTTAATGAATTACCTCATCTCCGAACAATAGAATGGTTTTATCAGTGGTTGACTTATTCAAGGAGGTATAATCACAGTCCATGAAGCCATCCACTCAGCTCAACATGCAAAGTCAACTGGTATGATCTTGAAATTAGACATGTAAAAATCCTTTGATAGAGTCAACTAGACCTTTCTTTCACATGTGTTGCAATGCTTTGGTTTTAATAACAAATGGTGCAGCTGGATCTTAACTTGTATCTCTACTCCTTGTTTCTCTATCCTCATAAATGGAATCCCATTGGATTCTTCAAGAATAGCAAAGGAATAAGACAAGGTGACCCCTGTCACCCTTCCTCTTTCTATTAATGGTGGATTCTCTCAGCAGAGCCTTAGAGGCAGCCAAGTGTGTTGCTACTATCTCGGGTATCAAAATCACTACTCGCTCTCCTGCAGCTACTCATAGCCAATTTGCAGATGATACTCTTCTTTTGAATGCAGCATCTGTGGTAAAAGAAAGAGCTCTTAAAGAAATCCTAGAAAGCTACCAAGTTTCCTCTCAACAATTGATTAATTTTGCTAAAAGTGGCATAGCCTTTATAAACACCCCACCACAAACACAAAGAAGGATAGCTGATATCTTTGGCTGCAGCATAGTGGATTTTCCATCCTCCTACCTTGGCATTCCTCTTTTCAAAGGAAAACAAATTAAAATTATGTGGAACCCGGTTATAGAGAGATACCAGAAGAAGCTGACAACTTGAAAGGAGCTCTTCTTAGCTAGGCAGGAAAACTCCAGTTGGTTAAATCTACACTTCAAAGTCTGCCTATATATTTCATGTCTCTGCTCAAAATGCCTGCTACAGTGATTAAGGCTATTGAGAAAATTCAAAAAAGATTCCTCTGGTCTAGATCGGAAGATAGAAAAAGGATCCATTTAGTCTCTTGGAATGAGGTTTGTAAACCAACCAAATTGGGAGGCTTGGGGCTTAGGCGCATTACAGATATGAACAAAGCACTGCTAGCTAAGATTGGTTGGGAAGTGGCTTCTACTAATTTGGTGTAGTGGGTGCAACTCTTGAGATCCAAATATCTGACTCTCTCAGAAACTTCATCCATTCCTCCCCCCACATGGATCTTCCATTTGGAACTCGGTGATTAGTTCTCTCCCTCTCTTACGTGCGCGCACCAAATGGCATCTGGGAAATGGTCAGAAAATTGAATTATGGATGGATTGGTGGATTGGGGATAAACCTCTCTATCAAGACCCCAATGGGATTCAATCAGATGACCTCTTATCAACCGCCTTGGCAGAAAAGTGGTTGACTACTTGGAAGATGTCCACTTTTATCCCCTCTTGGTACATTCTTGATGGTTGGGCATTAGTGAAATCCAGAGTCTTTGTTTGAAAAATCTGAGAGATTCTTTGTCCTCTCATATATCCCCTTTTCCTTGCCTACGGATGAGCGTATTTGGCCTCTATCCCCTTCTGGGTCCTTCTCTGTTAAAGTTGCTTTTGATTCAAAAATTCATGCTAGCTTCAGCCCTCCTCTTAGCTCCATCTGGCCCAAGGAGGTTATTCCTAAAACTAGATTTTTTTTTGGCTCTCATTCTGAAATGCCTTTCTTTCTAGTGAAAACCTTAAAAGAAGGGGATTCTCTCTACCTTCTTGATGTGTTCTCTATTACAAGGCTTTGGAGTCTTCCTCCCACCTACTTCTACACTGTCCCTTTTCCCAAACCATTTAGAGTTGGCTCCTGAAACATTTAGGAGTTGTTTGGATCTTTCCTGAGTCTCTTCAGTCCACTTTTAATCAATGGTGCTCTCCGTTTTCCCACCAAATCCTCTCCCTGACATGGAAGCTTATCCTCCCACATGGCCTTAGGGTATCTGGAAGGAAAGAAACAAGAGAATCTTCAAGGATCAAAGTTTGGACCCTATTCAGGTTGCCAAAATCATAGCTATTCTCTTCCAAGACAATCTTAATAGTTTCCTTTGGAAAAAATATCAGCAAAAAATTAGTTTTGCAGCAATAAACACTAGTGTCAATAACTTGTGTTGTAGCTTAAGGCTAAACCTTCATATGTGGCATGTGCTTTGATGTCATTTGGTCGCCTCCCCCTCTTGGTTGGATCAAGATCAACACTGATGGGCCTCTAAAGGAAATCCTGGGAAATCGGTGGGGGTGTTATCCTTCATAATAACTACGATGCCCCTCTTACCGCTAATGCAGCTAATAATTTTAGTGAAGGAACTAACCACCGGGTTGAGGCTTTGGTTGTTCTTAAGGGCCTCGAACTCACTCTTCAAATTGGGAGTATTCGTCTTATAATTGAGAGTGATTCACTCAACATAATAAAACTCCTAAATTCAGATGACCCTAGTCAGTGGACTATCAAGAATATCATAGCTGACATTCACCTCCTTCAAAACCACTTTCAGGAAGTCAAGTTTCAACATGTTTACAGGGAAGGAAATAAAGTGGCTGACCACCTTGCTAATATGGGTGTCTTACAGGAAAATCAACAAACTTGACTAGGAAATTTCCTCATGATCTGCTACAAATTATTCACAATGATTGTTCTTCTATTAGCTAACACTCTTTGGTTTTTTCTATTCTTACTGGTGTCAAGATTCCGTATCAAAAATTCTTTCCCTTTTGATGGCGGTTTTCATAATTGTATACATTATTATGATTCAACACTCAAATAGATTTGGCTCGTGTGGCATGTGTAATATCATGTGGGCGGATATTGGGTTAAGATGTGCCTTTTCACATCATCATCATTTCAAGTATAGGTGTACTCATGATGTGGAAACCTCACAAAAATAGACGAGGTCTTTAAATTCAGAGCCCTTCATTCCACCTTTGTCTTCATCTAGAAAAACACTATGGGTGGTCAAATTAAGCATATAGAACTTGTTTCATGTACCGAATATCGGGAAGATGAAGAGGTGTGGGACATTCTGAAAGAAAATGGCATCTCCACCTTCCTGGAGAGGATCTTGGCCTACTCGGTCGTCACCGTCGTACAAGCATCTTAGCTACTTTGTCGAGGGAAAGGTGTAGATTAGGAATACCTAATTCACTATCTCAACTAATGTCATTTCTTCAAAGTTGGTTTTTTTTCGGCCTCTAGAGCTATTTATTTCAAGCGCTCTTTGAAGGAAAAGCTAAAGGATTTCATTCAAAGGGGGAGAACCCAACAAAATACCTTTCGAGTTATGTGAGGAAGTCTCTGCGACCTCCATGGAATAGAGTAGCAGAGGTCATCATGCACTACTTCACCATTGACGGCCACTACAGACTTGTCTACGGGCCACATCTCTTCATCCTCTCACACCTTCATTGGGGTAAGAAAATTAACCTTTTTCTTTCTTATATCAATCCTTGGAGCATTCGATTAATTTGGCCAGGATGGTGAAGGTCCCATTCTCCACCAATGTCTCCTCTACCTCCTCTTTCAATTTACAGCCTCCCCTACTGAACTTATCCACTTTCCTCCCAAGAAGGGTAAAACATCGCCGCACTCCCACCTCTTCACCTCTTCCTTCCCCGCTTCCCCCCCTCTTCCAACCACTAGACATCATCTACATACTATCTCGGATTCTAATTTCGATGTTTCTATTATTGGCTCTTCTTTCAAGGGATTTGATTCACTGGGGGTTGTATCTCCCCTCCCCATTCTTCTAGTCAGCCTTGTCTCGACCCTCCTATTGTGGAAACCCCCGCATCTCTTGCTCCTAACACTTCCCCAACATCTAGCTTGGAGCATATCCTTTTAAAGCCTTTTCTAGGTTTAGTTGCGCTTTATCCAGACCTATTTAATGAGCATATTGCCATGGAAGAAGAGCAGATGGTTGATGTTGAGAATATCCAACATGGAAATGTGGACGTCCAAATGAGAGAAATTGATCCTGTTCAACATGATATGGTGGAGGAAGTTCATCCTAAAGTTGAAGACACTTAGATAGGAGAGGTGCTAGGGGAAAAATTATGTGGGTGAGGATAATATGGTGGATTTGGTTACTTCCATCCTTGCAAAACTCCAGAGAGTCTTTACCATTTTAAAGGATTGGGAAACTTATACTGACAACACTCATGCTTCCATCAATAAATATTGTACTGATTTACTTACCTTGGCTGACCTATTGGCTTCAAAGTCTGGTTCGACCAAAGCTAAGAATACTATTAATGAGCTAAAAAATATCTTATGATCATTTTGTACTATTTTTTTTACTTAGTTTTTCTCTATTTTGTTGTTCGGTTATCATTTTTTGGAATCTTCATGGGTATCATCAATGTAATTTTCTCTGCTCTATACTACCAGTTGGGATTTTTGTAATAACAGTTGTGGGACCTCTTAAAACCCTCTTTTACCCTAATTCCAAAAAAACTACACATTGCAAGAATATATTTCTATAGGGTTCATATCCTCAAAAAAAAAAATGGAAATAGGGTAAAAGTGGGAGTTTTGAAAGGATCCTAATCCTTGTACAAAAAAACCCTCAAGGTAATATATGACAATGAATCAAGAATATTATAAGCTCGTAGGCAAAGAAAAAAACAAAAATTCACAAAGTCCTTGTTATTGATAAAATTTTAACACCTCCATTTTTTCAAAACAAGTTGTAAATATTCCTATTACTTCTTGTTTGTTATTTCATTCATAATAAGTCAAACAGGGGCCACTAGGTATTTAATGCATTATTTTATTTGTCTAACACTAAGTGGTTTCATGGCATTCTTTAAAGTTGTTGGCTATCATCATAAGATCGATATATATCTGTCATTTTTTACCAACATGGATGTTGAGTTGTTAACAATGGAAATCAAGTTCCGGTTCATGATATCTTTGTTTGGTTTTTAAGCTCATATTTTGATATTCTTGATTTTCCCATTTTAAAATGATTGTTGCAGTGGTAGTAGTTGAAGATAATAATATTTTGAGAGTGATTTTCATTCGTTGAAGTCGACTAATGGATTGTATTTTCCCACCTAGCTTAATCATTTCAAATGTATTATATACACATGGAATTTGGATTTCAAAATAACAAGGTTGGGATCTTGCCATTAAAAACTACATCCTAACTTTGATTTTCTTATTGCTATGGTTAAATATTATATTATATGGTATGTTTGGTTTAGCTTGGATGGCTTTCAAAGGTTGGTATATGATGATTGGAAGTAGTATGTTGAATGCTTTTATTTGGACCATAGTATAAACCTCAAATTTGAAGAACCAATTTTAGAGGTGGTGAGCTAGCGGGAGTATAGTGTTGAAGCTGGTGGTGGAGAGTTAATGGACATTAAATGATCTCATATGATATTTGAACTATGGTTTTCTTTAGATTTTGATTCATTTGTTCAGTTTTAAATTGGAAATAAATTCAAGCTATGGATTTTTGGTTTTGGGCGAGTACATATTATTGGTTTTGAGCTTGGGTATTTGGTATAAACAAATGTGTGATAGTATTCAAAAGGTGTGAACCATTTTTGTACAATTGTGTTTCTTCTCGAGTTGGTTTGTGTCCATACAAATCTGAAACGGCATTTTACCCAATTCGTACTTGATATTTTTTCCTATGAAATTCTAAGCTCTCCGAGTTGTTATCTTGCATACCCATTTAGATTTTTCAAAGATTTTTACATATATTGAAATGAATGATCAGGGGATCATTTTTGAAAACATTCCCTAAACATCCCTAAATGGTGTCAGTGTAGAAGATCATCTCGAGAGCTTTCCAACGACTGTAAGAACGCGACAAACGGACATCGGGAGCTCTAGATATGTCTGGTCAAAGTTCGGTCAACGAGAAAGTCAACTCTAGTCAACTGGTCAATAATGGACCAATCGCACTGTGACACATGGCGAAAAGGCAAAAGGGAGTTGTTTGTTGGTTTTCGACCACAAGTCTTCAACGAGCGTAAAAAATAAAGGTGCTCGGGAACAAGAGGCTCAACTTTTATTACGGAGGGGAGCCCGGCCGCCGTGTGGACTACGGTATTATCGCCGACGTGGTGGGTCCGAAGCCACCACGTGGCTTGCCACCAATCGTCGAATTCGCTCGATTTGCCTATCGAGGGTCGACAAGTGGTATTTTATTTCCATATTTCATTTGGGATGTCATTATAATAATTGGGTCGAAATTATATGATCTTGATAAGTCCACTTTTCATATTCTACGCCTTATTTCCAAATGCCACGCATTGTATATAAACCATATCCATCTTCCACGCATTATGCTTGGGTTTGTTTTAGCGCCCAAAATACAAACCATGCGCTGTACCAAGATATGCGCCTCAAACCAAGCATATAGATGGTTGTTAAGCCAAGTTAAAATCGCCTCCATGCATTTTTAAATGCATTCTATTTTTCACGCCCCACAATGTGGGACAAACCTTTGGAAATCCGCCTAAGGAGAAGGAAGTGGAGATATGGGGGGATTTGAACCGTGACCTCCATGCAAAAAGATAAGGGTTTTGACCGCCACGCCACTTGTTGAGAAACAATACAAAATGAGCCATACTATATTTGAATAAAGAGGTACAGTGCATGTAAAAAGAAGCCTAAGGACCAGTTGCAGAGAACTCCATTTTGAAGGCCGTACACTCCATTGGGCATTCGGAGTAAAAATATGAAATGTAGAGAATTCTGAGAATATTCCAACAATGTAAGGTTTGATCTTTTTTGATGATTTTTAACCTGTTTTTGAAAGATTTGAATGCAGATTTTAACAGGGATCTTCAAGACAGCCAGTTGGAAAACACGAATTTCAATGCACTTCTAGTCCGAATTGTGACTTGGTGTAAACATGAAAATTGTTCAAAATTCAGATCTGATCTCAGACATATGATTTTTTTTCATATAATTTTTTTAAATCTCCATTTGTAGGTGTTTTTCTAACACAGTTGCAGGGAGATCACTTTGTGAAAACACTGTAGGAGCCATGGATCGTTCTTGGGACAGTTTCTGTTATTTTTCAGAGTTCTTGGGACATTGATCAGCTCATTTTCAGGTTTTGATTCATTATTGATTGTTTTTAAGAGTTATTGTACTTGCATTTCAATATTATTAATGGATCGGTTCAATCTGAACCCGGGGACGTAGGAATTCCGAACCCCGTAAACAATCTCTTTTGTCATCTGAATGTTTCAGTTTTTCTGATTATTTCTTTGCTACACAAGTTTTCCACACTTCTATGGATGCAAAATAATCAGAATTTAATCAATTTGTGGATTAAGAATACTTAAAATTGGTTTAAAAAAATCACGATCTTTGGAAACTATAAAAGTGATAAAAATTACAACATCACGTTTTCAGATCAATGAATATCATGTACATGTTTAAAAATGATGACTTCTTTGAATTCTTCTTTGGTTTTTAAACATGTAGTCAGTCTTTTAGGTCTATTTTCATCCAATGGGTGAAATGCGTCTGCATTTAAGGTCCAGTTGCTCATTTTTAAGGTTGTCGAGTTGGGTATTGGTTATTGTGGAATATTTTCAAATAAATATTTTGTGTCACCATTTTTCCTTTATGGGTCAAGTAGAAATACATTTTTGATGAAAATATAATAACATCTCGGTTTCTTTTCTTATTGATTTGGTTTCATGGATGAATATCGAGTGCATATTGAAGCTTGAACTTTTATGGTTTCAATTAGGCTTTAATAACTTCTCTGAAGTTTCTATGGTCTAGAATAGAAGCCCAGTAGATGCATGCATTCATTTAACATAATCAGTTAGTTTGTTTTAAGGGAGAAATGGTGAAGATTTGGGTATAAAAACTTTGAATAAGTTATATTATTACATTCAACCTTTGAGGTAGTTATAAGTTGAATATGATGAATGATTTTGAACAAATCTATGCATGCACATTATGAAAGGATATTTTGTTACAATCTTTATATTTTAAAAGCTCAAAATAATTCAATCATTTTATTTGTTTCAAAAAAAGAAAGATGATTTTCTTAAGGGGTTGTTTCTTGACAAAAGATAAAAAGCTGATTCTGTGGAAGTGGAAAATTAAGGTTTGAAGTAAATTGTTTGTAGAAGTATATGTATGTTTCCTTTATTTTTAGAACTAATTGTTCTCATATGGATAACTTGCCACCTGTTACTTTGATTGGTATTGAGATGACTTTGTTTTTGGGAAATTAATGTTTCTGCATGTTAAATGATTGGTAATTATCTCTCCTTTTCAATATTTGCAATCATGTCTGGATGGGATGGTTGGGATTCTAAAAGATCTAGGTCTCATCACTCATGGGGACATAATACTTTTCAAGCTCAATCACAGTGGAAAATATGCTCTCCTAGGGGTGGCCGAAGGGGGGCTAGTATGCTTTGAGGGAGGAGACATTTTGTTATACATGGCCCCACTTATGTTTATGTATATTTCGATGTAAATAAACCCTACCTTCATGAAGTTTTACAAGTGATTGAGTCATATCCTTGTACCCAACCTTCCCGTAGCATTAATAACCCTCCTTTGCATAATGTTGAGCATGCACATGTTGATCATAACCCGTCTTCCTCAAATAGGTCTACTGTAATCGCCCATCCCATACACATCCTCGCAATGTTTTACCTATCACCACCTCATCATTGTTACTTGGGCAGAACCAAGTTGTGCATTCACATGACTCCCCACAACCCTCTAAGCATGCTAGGTCCTCTTTCATAGTGCCTAAGGTGACAAGTTCAAGTAAAGAGAGTTAAGTTGGAGGTGGAGGAAGATTCTGGGATCATTACTCACACTATTCTACCAGTTGAGCCATATGAATATGTTGAAATGACCACTAAGGTAGTCACACTATTACTAGACTTGACTAGAGAGGATTAGTTATGATGTTTCATGATTGATAAACTTGATAGATATACTTTAATCATTTGCATGGATACTTTATATTTTTGGATTATGATTGGTAAACTTATGATGATAGTTTATTATATCTTATATGCATATAAGTGGATGACTTTGGGTTTAATTGTTGTTTGATGATGATGATGTGTTTTTCTTTAAAAAGGAATGGAATGCTTTATGGTTGTGTTTTACATTTATTTAATGTATGGAGTATTTAGTGGGCCCTTGTTTTAATGACTCATGCCTCATTTAAATGTCTAAATGTCTTATGTTTTAAAGTTACCCGAGTCCTTTGATTATAATCAATACATGATTATAATGTTTCACCTAAGACATAAGTAATGACTTATTATAAAGTTATAACTTATTTACTTGGAAATTATTTGAATGATATCAATCGGTTATAATTGATTCCGTAAGAGAAGATATTATAAAAGGACTTATAAGATATAGTGTCGAGGGATGATAAATCGGGCATTGTGATGACATTATTTTGAGGTTTGAGTATGATAATTGAATGCAGTAGGCCTTGATGATATCTTCATTTCGATCTCGAAATAAATGCAAATTTTGTAGCCATGTTGGCCTTGATTTGAATCATGACCTTGTCAAGATGTTTTTAGCGATCATTGTACTCTTTATTAATAGAAAAAAATTTCTCTTCATCATGTATATCTTTATTTTCATCTTATCATTTGTATAAATATTTTTATATGTTGATATCATTTATATTCTTTCTTTTGTGTTTTTTGTTAATTTTTTATCTTCAAGATTATAATATCATTTTGACGGATAAATGACAAGAAAGATATTATAAATATATTACTTAATATTTTCACCTTTTCAAGAGGTTACCTAATTAATAGGTTTCACTCTGTCAAATAAAGGTTGATACAAATTTTCATATGAAAATTAGTTTGACTTCCAGTGGTTATTTTGCATATAATTTCGTAAAGTTTATGGAAAGATCTCTTCATCAATCTAATCTATTTTCATGTGGTCTTGTTGTGTCTTTTTGGTGTGTTTTATTTGTTCTTTTGTTAGAGTGTGTATATCCTCTTTGTTGCCAAGAAATAGAAACTTCCCAAATCTTAGGTTGAATCATTATTGAACCTATGTTAAACTACCCACACTTAAGCCAATTCTTAAGTATAATTACGATTAAACTGGTCTGATTCCATCTTGACCTTTTGCGTTAGGTGAAAGGGTTGATTAGTTGTTGGTCTAATTTTCATCGACAACAAATTTGACTCCATTGGGAATCATTTCTATTTCTTATTTCTAAGTGGATTTCTTCTAACTATCCACTTTCTCTTCTTTATAAATTATGTTATAGAGTATGTTTCTTCTATCTACTCTTTGATCTTTTCAAATGACCATTAGAGGTTTTGCACCTCTTGACCAAGTTTTTTTACTCATTGGAAATACTCAATTAGATATCAATTCTGATATTCGAACTATTGTTTAGGATTCCATGACCACAGTTTACACAAGCTAGTGAGATCCTTAACAACAAAAAGGATAGATCCCTTGATATCCAAAGGCTCATAAGGTCTAGTATTCAAACACAAAGTGACATTGTAAATAAAAATAAACAAGTTAAAGATGAAAGGGAAGCAACTTTAAAATCTAAAAACAAGTCTAAAGTTTTACCTTTAGATATTGTGAATGATAAAAAGCTTCTTAAACATTTATGTTAGACAAATATTAACTTGTGTTGTCTTATTCTAATTCCTTTACAATGGCTGATGAAGGTGAGAGAGAATGGAGAAAAAATGGAGAAGAAAGAGAAAGGGTACCTAGTCTTAATCAAAATCGAAACAGGATCCCTGGTTTTGAACGTAATAGGGATAATGTTATTGATAATGAAGTATAAAAACATGAATAATATAACCTCATCCCTTGGCTTAAAGGAAATCCAATTGATATTGGAAGAAACCCTCCCAAATTACCATCCTTAAAAGGCATTCAATTACCCAAGTTTTCTAGTGAGTATGGTTCATCTTGGGAAGATCACCTTGACTCATTCAAATTAATATGTGTAGCCATAGGGGTAACTAATGAGAGGGATTATTTAAGACTCTTCTCACAAACACTTGAAGGTAGAGCCTATAAAGCCTTTATTAGTTTTCCTTCAAAATCCCTTACTAGATGGTCAGATGTAGAAGACTGGTTAGAAGACTATTTTGGAAAAGATAAGGATGAGTTTGAACTTGTGAATGAGATTTCTAACATGACTATGGACCCTAGTGAGACTATTTATCATTTATCTATTTGTTTCACAAAGTTACAAACAAAATATACATTCTAAAGCAAGACCTCTAAAGAATCTAGCAAGGCTATATTATTGTAATGTTTTACCATCAAAATATAGGCTTATGTTAGAGGATAAAGAGATCTATGACTTTGAGGAGACTCTTACATTTTTACTGCAACATGAAAAGAAGCTGAAAAAATTAGGTTCAAATATTCTTGCATTAGTAAAATATTGCCTAAGTGGTGAAGGTGTGGAAGTAGGGGGAGCATAAGTAGGCGCATGAGTTAGACAAATTTACACCCTATAGTTTCATACTCATGGAAGTTAGATTTCAATACTTAGCCATTTTGCATACACACGGCTAAGAATAGATTGAGTGTTGAACACACTTTGATAGGATACTTGGAAGACACACCAAGATATTTTAGGACCAAGTGGAAACTAAAGCATCATGCAAAGTTTGAGCTAATAATAGGATTATAAATAGAGGTATTATAGGTAATCTATTATTAGGTGAAGCTTGCATGATTCTATAGTTTCTTTTGTACAGAGCATGGTTATTGTTAGAATGTAGCCTATTTTGGAGAGTGCATGAGTAGTAAAGGAAATTCCCATTACCTCTATGTGTGTGTGTGTGTGTGTGCGTGTGTGTGTGTGTGTTGAATTACACGGTTTAGTGTGTGAATTATTTTGTTAGAGTTATGTTTTTGGTTTATGAGCACGCCCGACTCTTGACTTTATGATGGTAATTATTGTGATGTATTTGGCTACTATGTTTTCATGGATTAATATTATGGATCGTTATGGTTGGATATTGATTGTTGACATCTTTGTTATTGGTTATTGTATGGTAAATCTGATCTTGATCCTTGTTTGATTCATTATGCACTATGGTTGTGTTTTGATTCTTGTTATGCTTTACCTTTAATTACTTGTTATGAATATGGAATACTTGTATGATCATGCTAACACCTTGACAAAGCTGGTATTAAAAGAGGGACCTAGTACCTTTACGCACTTTGGGTGAGCACTTAGATCTATCTGAGTGATGGGCCAGTGCATATAGGGATTTGAGTAAGAAAACAAACTACATTTTGGTTCCGTTTCTCGGACCCCTTTTTCAAGTTGTTGCAAGGATTTTGCATGATGAAGACATATCGGTTGACTTTGGATAGCATTGAGAGTTGGTTAGAAAATTTAGAGAAAGAGTTTACTCACATATATAACACGGACCTGATTTTGATACACACTCATGGGTTGAATAAAAATTGTATCGTGAGCTCTATGAGATGTTCTTTTCTTGTTTTCCTATAGAGTTGTATGAGTGGCTGGTATCATATGCATCAAAGTGAAATTAGAGGTATAGATCAATTTTTTGGACACAAGAAGATTACCAGAGATTTGCATGATGTTTATTTGACTTAGACACACATTTTAGATCATTAGTGGAGTGGTATTTTTGCACAATTATATGTTAAAGTACATTGTTTCCACTTACTCTTGTCTGAGGTTTTTGAGCTCTAGTTCTTGCATGAACCCAAAGGATCTTATTTGTGTGTTATCCTTTTAGTGATTAAGATCTTTTGGTAACTCTAGATTTGTAAGAATGACATATGGCTTGTTAAACCCCTACCGTGCGCTCACGACAAGAGTAGGTGTGGTGGAAGATGGCGGACTGTGTGGAAAAGAGACAGAGAGAAGAGAGATAAATTAATTATAATGAAGCACGAGAGAGGGAATTAGCGAAGCAAACATGATATTGAGGAGGGAATGGTGTTGCGGAGACATATGGATTGTGAAGGATTTGTAGCTCACATGAAATATGTGGAGTGGAGTATCTAGTTCTCCCTCATTCAGGTAAGCATGGTAGAGAACCCTCTTAGCTTCATATGAGAGCTTTTTAGAAGAGGTTATAAGGACCGTGGGTGCACATCTAATCTCACTGGTGACCTATCCCTTGCACTTGGTGTTCCAGTTCCTAAAATAGTTATTGAGAAATAGGCTAGTGTTGGTGATAGAGTAGCGATAGGTAGATTTAATTTTCCGTTGAGTACAAGAGTTCATCAAATAGCACATTCATCTATGGCTACATAGACATCTTCCTTGTTTGGTGGTCCGATTGGTGGCATATTTTCTAAGGTGTCATCTGGACATACCTTGGACATGCAAAGTGTGGGTAATACGTATGGAAGTAGCACAAATTCGTAAACCATGGGAGTTTAATTTAGTAAAATAGTTGGAACATAGATTAGTTCATCCTCTAGTTTGGTACCCATTTCTCTGGAGGTGAATCAAGAGGATCTAGAGGTTTGGGATCTAGTGGATCTAGTGGTTCTAGAGGTGGAGGGAATACTAGAGGTAATATAGTTTGGATCTGGTGGGCATGGTCCAGTACTAGCCACAATAAGTTTATTATGAGATGTCTCTTCACCTACTAGAGTACAGAGGTATTGAGGATACTATTGAGTACATGCACATGTGTGAGATATTATGGTGCACAAAGGGAATTACAAATCCTAAGTATAAGGCAAGTCAATTTTCTACTACTTTGCAAGGGCAAGCGCATAGTTGGTATAGGAAGTATGATATAAACCAAACCGATGTAGACTATAACCGATTGTGTGATGTTTTCTTTAGCATTTTTCATAGACATGAGTTTTAATAGAAAAGCATCAGTGTGTTGAAGGACATTAAGCAGGGAATGGCTAACAGTGTCAAGGAATATGATGCCCATTTTAAAACTTTGTTATAAAAGTTATCTAATGATATTCACCCTAGCCAATTTGACATCATAGTGGTTTATTGGCGGTTTGATCACACCTTTTAGAAGGGTGCTCTCTCATAAGAATTTTACAGATCCGTGTGAGGATTTGGAGGTAGCTTTGCATGTTGAGGCAATTGGGAGTGTAGACACTGGATTTAGCCCATTCTTACAGGTGTAGATTGAATCTATGGCGAAAAAGTTGGAGAAACTATTGGCCAATTTAGCTCATGAGAAGCGTAGTGGTATTTGGTGTATGGATTGCAAGGTGGAAGGACATACCAAGGATAGTTTCCCTTGTAAATCATTGTGTACCATGTTACTTTGGATTGTGAGATCTATCACTTAGATCATGATTCAATTAGGTTCCCCTTACTACAACGCATGATCAGGAAGAATGTGTCTTGTTACTACAACTTTTGCAAGTCCCGCACTCATGACATGGATAATTATAGATCGATTGATCATATTCATGAAGTTATTGAGATTGGTGTACATCAAACTAGTGTTGCAAATGGTTCTAAGGAGCAAGGTGAACATCATAATCATAACCACAATGAAGGGCGCTCTGATGGAGGTGGTAGAGGAAGAGGTTACCGAGGTGGATACAGAGGTTGTGGTCATGGTAGAGGTAGAGGTGATTTCCCATGAGGAACTTGTTTTACATGCAGATCCCCTAACCATTATAGGCATGAATGCCCTTAGAACATAGTCTTCTCATGGTGTGGGAAGTAACATAAGTTTGAAGAATGTCCTGAGTTATATGAGCACATGAGTAAGAATTATAAGAAGAATGATAAGGGTGTGGGGATGATTAAAGTGTAGTGCACCATGGAAGATCAATGGATGTCAAAGTTATCACTTGATCCTGAGATGCTACCTATGTTAGTAACTACGCACGTTGAGGTGGCACGTGCACTCAAGGAAGTTCCAGCGTGCTTGTTATTACAAAGCAAGAGGTGATAAATGTGAAATATTCAAATCTTTCCCATCAGAAGGAAGTTTATCGTAAAACTATGGAGGTCATTAGAAATGTGCAAATGAAATATAATGCTTGAAGGAGTAGTCACGAAAGCTAGAATAGGCGAAGGAAGTTGAGCTTCCACAGAAATATGTTGATGACTTGAAGGAGGTTTGTAAGATTCTACGTTGGGAGAATATCATTCCTTTGTTAGGGAAATGAGTGAGAGAGAATATATTGTGTGTTGGATCTGAGCGCGAGAGACAAATATTGCATGCAAACTTACCTCCTCACAGTCTTGAATATGACAAAGAGATCACTTTAAATGCAGTTATGGATGGGTGGTTGTTAAGTAACATACTTGATTGATATAGGTGTAGATGTAAATTTACTCACTTTGGATGCGTGGAATTAGATGGGAAGACCACCATTACAGCCCTCTTCGAATGTGTTGTATATGGAAAATAGGACTCGAGCCATACCCATTGGAGTATTGAAAGATGCCACTATTATTATACGAGTGACCAAATTTACTAGGGACTTTGAGGTCTTGGCACTTGCCGGCTAGATAGTTTTCCAAAATTTTCTTTAGCACCCTTTGTGTTATGCAAATAATGTTGATATGCACTTCAATAAAGGGTATATCAGTTTTGAGAACAAGTAAGAGTGTGTCATTATTCCTTTGAAAAATGGGAAAGTTGCACCTTATGTAGAAAATTTGAGTGAAGAGTATTTAAACAGATATATGCATGTACTATTATAGATCCTAAAGTTACTGATCCATCTAAAGAAGGTATTATTTAGTGGGATGATGCTTAGTCTATGAGTGATACAACCAGTGTTGCCTATGATAATTGGTAAAGTGGAACATATGAGATAGTCGAGTGAAAGATCAATGATATAGTTACTCATGATCAAGATGTGTGTTGTTGATATTTGAGTCACACTCGTGTACCTCAATACACTTGTGAAAGAAACCTTGATGTATTTCTGCATGCCATGGAAGCCCAAAGTGGTCGAATGAGAGTGATATAAGAAATATGTTGATTTATACCCTGCGTGAAACAACTGCACATTGGTGGACTACACACAAAGATAACCTTTTGGAGTGGCAAGAAGTGAGAATCACCTTCTCTACTAGGTTTCTTAGGAGCAATGTACCTTCATAGATATGTGAATTTCATGGGAAGGATTCTGCTTCACATCACGTTTAGAAGTGTGAGAGACTATGGACAGAGGGGTAGGAGGCCTTGCCATCATCACTCTGGGTACATAATTTCTATACCACTCTAATCAATTGTGTGCATGCATGGTATGTTCATGCCTAGTTAAAAAGAGCAATAGTTAATTGGCAAGAGATGAATTCATGTATGATTTAGACCTTTGATTATTTTACTACTAAACCTTTGGTGAATGAAGTATTATAGATTATAAAGTGCCTTAGGATTGGGGATAGTGCTAAGGATAAGGATATCCTATTAGATATTTTTAGGGAATTGTACTTAGAGGTGCGCTTTGTGAAGGAAGAGATGGATGAAGTCTATCTTGGGTGTGCCATGCTATATAAAAGATAAGGGTAAGCTAGTTTACATGATTGAAAATGAAGTGGTAGATAATCTAGATGTTGACCACACTGTAGGTATGCATGAGGTCTTGGATAGTTCCGATGAGAATGCACGCACATACCATGATCCTATGAAAATGAAGAAGGTCAACACCTGCATGATATATATCGAAGCTAAAGAGGCCATTATTTATGACTATTGGTATAAAAAATAGGTGGCTAAGATTATTGAGCTATTGTGTGACTTCTAGGATTTATTTCCATGAGCCTACCATAAGTTGAGGATCAAGTTAAAGGAAGGTGTGCACCCTGTTAGGAAGAGGCCGTCTGAGAATGAATCATAATTTGCGGGTGAAATTTAAGGAAGAGATTGATAAGATGTTAAAATATGGAATCATTGAGGTCATTGAGGATTTAGATTAGGTTAGCCCCATGTTGATCAAAGCATAAAGAAGGGTGGTAGCATAAGGATCTCATGTGGACTATAGATAATTGAATGTTGCTTGTGTCATAGACCCTTTTCCTACACCTTTTGATGAGGATATCTTGGAGGGCATTGTAGGGGAACAAGATTTACTCTTTCACTCATGGATTCTCTGGTTATCATCAGGTGTGCATAGCAAAAGGAAGACCAAGAAAATAAAACTTTCACCACTGAGTAGGAAATTTTTGCATACACAGTTATGCCCTTCAGGTTGAAGAATGTGCATGTAGTCTTTTCACGCATTGTTGTACAAGCTTTTGAAGACTTTATACGAAGTTTTACATGTTTATTTAGATGACTAGATTGTATGAGATAGTAAAATATAACTGTGATAACTTGAGATGCATGTTTAAGAGATGTAGGAAATTAAGCATCTCCTTTAATATTAAGAAGTGTATCTTTGTGACACCCTTTGGAAATTTTTTAGGAAACATTATTTGTAAAGAAGAATTGTTGGTAGATCCTACTAAGGTTACGGTTATCTTAGGATTGAAAGATCCTACTAATCATAGCAAGGTGTGCGGGTTCTTAGGACATATAGGTTATTACAGGAAGTTCATTAAGGGATATGATAAGATTTTCATGTCCTTGGAGGAATTATTGAAATGTAAAGGAAAGTTCTATTGGAATGAGGCACAACAGCTAGCATTTGATACATTGAAGGAAAGACTTACTTTTGCGCCCATTCTACACTTTCCTTCTTGGGATAAATTGTTTCATGTACATGTTGATGCCTCTGGCATGGACATTGGCATAGTGTTATCATGGCTTGGTGATGGGATCATTGATCATCCTATCTATTTTACGAGCATGAATTTGACACTAGTTGAGCACAATTATACAACTATAGATTGCAAAGCATTGTCCATGATTAATGTGCTACATGATTTTAGAAAATACTTTTGGCCACTCTATTTATCTTTTATATATCATATGGCACTTAATTACTTGGTTAATAAGCCCATTTTACGTGGGTGCATATGCCATCAAATTCTGTTGTTTCAAGAATTTGACTTTACAATGGTGGTAAAGCCTGGAAAGAGAAATTCTAGATCAGATCATTTATCAAGGATTAACTCGGTGAGGACGCACTGAGAGAATTAAGGACACAATGTCCGGATGCACAAATATTCGATTGAGTTCATGCGCCCTCTTGACTTAGAAGACATTGTTGTATTTTTACGTACAAATCTGGTGTAATACTAAAGAGATGAAGAGCTTAGAAAAGAAGTTGTTTGTCATATGTATCAAACCTTACGTTAATTAGTGGATACTCATATAAGTTAGGTCATGGTGATATTTTACATCGGTGTGTATTTGAGCATGAGCGCAAAGCTATAATGGAGGAAGCTCGTGGTGGAAATGCAAGAGGACATTATATAGGTATGCTACGACGCATAAGATTTTTGGCTACCCTTTAGTGGGAAACAATATATAAGGATTATAAGAATATATCGAGGTGTGTTATCACTTTTAGCACATTGGGAAGCTTGGGCACGTAGAGATGAATTCCTTTGAGGCCCTATAACGAGTGCGAGAACCTTATGAGAAATGGTCAATTGACTTTTTGGGTCATATTTCTCCACCAGTGCGCAGGACTAGGTCACACTATATTATTACATGTACATATTATCGACAAGGTGGGTAGAAGCAACCTATAAAGGATTACATGGTAGTGACTGACGATGAAGGTTCTTATGGGAAAACATTATAGCATGTATGGACGTCATTGATCTTGAAAAGTGATAGGGCACACATTTTTTAATGAAACTATCGAAATATTATTGCCTAAGTTTATGGTGGCACGTCATAAGTTATCACCTTATCACCCATAGGCTAATAGAACTACTAAGGCTTTCAAAAATATATTAGGACTTACATTGATGAAGATCTCGTGATATTGGAAGGAAAGATTGGGATGATAAAGTCTCTATTGTACTTTTGGTGTACAAGGATAACTTACAAATGTTTAAACAAAGCCACACCTTTTCAATTAGTGTTTAGGCGTAGAGGTTGTTTTACTAGTGAAATTTATGTTAGCATCCTTATGTATTGCGTATGTAGGTGACTGGATGATGAGAAAGTATCTAAAGAGCGCATTGATAAGATAATGTAGTTAGATGAGTAGTGAATTATAGAAAATTGGATCCGTTAGATCAAAAAGACGAGAAAGCCGGGAAGAAGGCATGACATGATAGGAATATTAGGAATAAGACATTTGAGGTTAAAAGCAGATGGTTCTTCTTTATGATTAAAAGTTTTTGTGCCACCTGGAAAGTTCCAAGTTCATTGGTTAGGACCATATGTTGTGACTTATATACTTGATTCGAGATGCTGTTAGTTGCAGGATTTGGATGGAACATGGTTTCCGATTATTTCATGGGAGTTAAGTTGAATCCCTACTATAAATAAGTCTTCTTGGTGTTTGTAATAAGGTAGTGTTTTCATTTAGATTAGGTTTCCCTTTAATGCATTTCTTTTTATATGTGTTTCCTTAATTTGTTGTTATGCTTTGTCAATTTAGTTCAATGTTTTGTTGTAATAAAGTGTGTTTTTGTGCTAGTAGTTGATTATTATCTATTAAATTCATGCACGAGGATCGCATATCCTTTAGTGTGGGTGGATCGAAAAGTTATTGGTGCCTTGATGAAAATTGGCGTGCATATTATGAAATTACATGTGCTCACAGTAAATATGGTTATAAAGAGAATTCCAAGAAATTTGCTCGTATTGAAGACCACACGTAGATAGATGGACACACAGTGTAATGTGAGGTAGGCTATAGCATTAGAAACTACTTGGTATGAGGCACATTGGATAGGTACTTTGGCATATGGAGGCACGTGAGGAAATCTATGGCCAAGAAGTAGTGGGAGCGCAAAAGGTTATGACTAAGGTAGGAAGAATAAATCTTAATGCATGAAGAGCGAAGGAGCAGAATTAATGTCATGTATGGTGGTGGTTGAGGAGAAATTAATGTGGGGAATTTTGAAAGACCTATAAGATTTGGTGTTTGCAACATTATTATTATTACCTTACAACCTTTGTTTTATTGAGTTATGAAGTGTGATGAAGTGCGTAGTGTGAAAAGCAAGATTTTGAATGAGAACCAAGTGAAATCATGGCACAACATGGAATTGATAGAGCTCCAGCAAGAAGTGTGTTTGAGCTAGTTGGTTGTGTACGGAAGGTGGGTTCACATAGTTAGGGTTTTGAGAGGGCATATTTAAAGCTAGGGCATGGGAAATATGAGGAACCAGAGGAGATCGAGAGAGTATAAGGGAAAGGTAGTGAAAGATTACAATTTTTGAAGCACATTCTTGCTTTGAGAAGAGTAAATGGCACCAAGGAGAGCTCTGGTCATTGAGAAGGAAATTGAGGAAGCATCACAAGAGTGGTTTGTAGAGATGTAATATCTAGAGGAAGTGATTGAAGGAAGGTCATGGATGTCGTAGTTAACCAAATGTAAGATTAGTGATTTCAATCATTGGACGAAAAAACCCTAAAGGATCTTAGTGTAGAGACTATACAAAAGACCAATATAGAGAACTCGGATGGAAAGGGTTATGGATAACTTAGTATACAAATTTTTGGAGAGCTTGAAAGTTATACAACTATATGAGCTATCATTTTTGACAAGACCGATTACTTGTACACCGTGGCTGATGTCATGCGTGCATGAATATTTCTTCTACTTCGTGGGGAGGAGGATGCAAATTATGGTGAAATTGGTTGGAAAAGTCACAGGTTTGCGTGACTCTAGTTCAAAACATAGGATATTTTTAGATGATGAGGAGCAGAGGTGATGGTCATCATGTTCCACTACTACCGAAAGGGAGGTCGAGCATTCAATGTCACATGTATAGAAGACCTAGCTATAAGGGTAATGATGTGACTAGTAAGATATAAGTTGGGCACCTTAGAGAGGTGGATGGAAGTTAACAAGCATTGGTTACACATAACACATAAGATGGTGAATAATACTTATTACAATATTGTAGGATACATTACGGAGAGATTTTAGTGGAAGAAGCGTGCACTCAGGATGATAAAGGTGAGAAGATAACCTGGGGCATCATTTTACTCTTGATTGTGTTTAGTGAAATCGGTGTGCCCAATGGGCCAAAGGAAAAAGTATGGGAATACCCCATGGAAAATAAATCCCTACAAATAATTTTTCCAAGTATACATGTCATGGCTCAATTTTGAATACTTATAAGCAAAGCACCAAGAGAAATGGTTCAGGAGGATGTGTCAAGACATTTGAGGGAGAGTGGTGTATACCATGTGAATTACCTAGTGTTTTGGGGGAGCAATAAGAGTTCATAACATATCATCATTTCTACTTGGGCTACTTCTACATGAAGATAGGAGAGAATATCCCATGGTGTAAGTTACCATTCACATTTACTGCTTGTTACTTTCAAGACTCGGTGAACATATTACAAAACATGTGTAAATTGTAGTTTGATGTTGATAAGGTGGATGCAGATATCCATATTTTATGTCAAGACATATGTCTACCCCAATAAGGAGGCATATGTAGAGACAATGGAGTTAAATAACATTGACATCACTCCAAAGGTCATGGTTGTAGGAAATATTGATCCCGTGTGTGTGTATGTATACCTAAAGTCATGGTTCAAGGAAGGTAAAGTTATTACAGGAGAGGACTTGTCTTTACCAGGTCCTCTAAAGGGTAGGAATAGGGCACAAAGAGGCCACTTGAACAAACACCCCAGAGAGAAACAAGACTTGGATAATGTTGGAGAGGGAGAGGAAGATCAGAAGATAGTATTGCACTTGATCATGGGAGAAGACAATTACATAGAAAGTGCACAAGTGCAGATGTTGGTGTTGTCCCCTCAAAAATGCTAAGGAGATCACCACACATGTAACACTTATTAAAAAGGTTGAAGGAGAAAGAAAGAAGAGGTGCAAGTATGTTTCAAGTGAAGAAAAGTGATGAGGATAAGTCCTTACATAGAAGCGTGTGCGAGGATGTTACCACACCTAGCCTAGGAGGTGTGAGAGGATGAAGAGATAGGTGGAAAAAAACCTTTGTTCGATGAAGATGTCCCCAATGTGAGTATGCATGGTCCTGAAGAAGAAAGCTTCATTGGTGGAGATACGAGATTGAAGACAATGTTATGTGGATGACCAAAGGACCTATGTGGGTGATGATGAAGTAGAACAGAAGGAGGGCGCATAGAACATATAGGTGAGCGCACGGGTGATCAAAGGGAAGAAGATGTGGTGTGAAAACATAGAACCTTGGGTATGTTGATGACCCAAAAAATATTATTTGTGTCGGGTTCCAAGAGCACCATTGAAAAGGACAAGTTATATGGATGGGAGTGATGGACCTAAAAATGGAAAACACTCAAACCAGAAAAAGAATTTTCATGGTGTATGCGGACCCATATGGATGAACCTATGTGATTCATGTGTGAGGAATCATGTACACGTCAAGATGAATGAAGAAGGCTCCTCATTCAAGACATGTAACTATCAAGTCAATGGAATTTTTGGATGAGACAGCAAGTAATGCGTTGATAAATATAGTTGTAGAGGTCACGAAGAAATATAGACAAGGCCACTACTCTGAGAATAGTTTGGAGGATAAGAAGGATAAGGAGGAGGAAATTCAACACTTGAAAGAAGTAAATGAGAAAGCATAATTAAAAGTGCACACTTGTATTGGACATGGCTGAGGATATTGGTGATGAGATCTTAGAAGCATGTCCATAATATGAGAAGGAGGTGTCTAGGAGAATTCCCTCTATTTACATTGGTTGCGAACCCTTGTTCATTTGATTTTAGATGAGAAAAAAATACATGAGTCTAGGTAGAGTCAAGAAAGAAGCAATGAGCTAAAGAATACTATCATGGAATCAGAGAAGATAAAGAAGAGATAGTGTGCAGATAGTAGAGTTTGATGCCTTACTAGAAACCTTTCAGAATGAATTGAAGAGGGTGGACTTAGCACTGAGAATGTGTGAAGATCCAGAGCCATTTATTAAGATAAGGACATTGGATGAAGAAGATGAAGTTCTTGTGGCAAAGAATAATGAGACACTCAGGCGTGAGGAGAGGCTCACATTGGTAGCAAAGAAGTGCGAATAATCTTACAACAGCTCGAGACCCTCATAAGGAGAGGATAAAAGAACTTGGGAAGTTAATAGTGTAGAGGATGGACATAATGGAAGGTATGATTTCCTCCTGACAAATGTTATCATATTTTTAAAGAATGAGGGGGAAAATATGACAATGGATGAG
Organism: Taxus wallichiana var. yunnanensis; assembly: GCA_018340775.1. Lineage (NCBI taxonomy): Eukaryota > Viridiplantae > Streptophyta > Pinopsida > Cupressales > Taxaceae > Taxus > Taxus wallichiana. Next base: position 343,700,510 of record CM031238.1, read on the forward strand.
ATGAATGGGGTGTTTGGTGACATCCCTGACAAGGCAAGGAAGGGACTTAGTGGGTGGAATGAGTTAGAAGAAGATATAAATAATGAGTACCTTGAGTTATTGTTACCTGTGGAAGAAGAGCATCCAAGTTGTTGAATTACACTTACATTCATTCATTCATTTATTTTAGGGATATTCTTTTATTCTTTATTCTATGGAGAGCTAAGGCATGATTACCCATTTTTGAGGGTGAAATGAAGCTAGTGTGGGGTAATGTTGGGTTGGTAAAATATTTCCTAAGTGGTGAAGGCACGAAAGTAGGGGGCACGTAAGCATGTGTGAGAGTTGGACAAATTTTGCCATGTAGTTTCACACCCAGGGAAGTCAGAGTTCAATACTTAGTCATTTTACATACATGGGCTAAGAATGGATTGAGTGTGAACATGATTTGATAAAATACTTGGAATACACGCCAAGATATTTTGGGACCAAGTGGAAGCTGAAGTCATCATGTGAAGTTTGAGTTAATAATAGGATTAGAACTAGATTTATTTATATGTAATCTATTATTAGGTGAAGCTTACATGTTTCCTTAGTTTCTTTTATAATGACGCATGGCTATTATTAGCATGCATCCTATTTTGAGAGTGCATGAGTAGTGAAGGGAAATTCCCCACACACACACACACACACACACACACACAAACACACACACACACACACACACACACACACACACACACACACACACACACATATTGATTTGCATGGTCTAGTGTGTGAATTATTTTGTTAGAGTTATGTTGTTGGTTTATGAGTGTGCCCGACTCTTGACTTTGTGATGGTAATTATTGTGATGTATTCAGCTACTGTGTTTTGATGGATTAATATTATGGATCATTATGGTTGGATATTGATTATTGACATCTTTTTTACTGGTTATTGTATGGTAAATTTGATCTTGATCCTTGTTTGATTCATTATGCATTATGGTTGTGTTTTGATTCTTGTTTTGATTTCACTTTAAATTACTTGCTATGTATATGGAATACTTGTATGATCATGCTAACACCTTGAAAAAAATTGGTATTAAAAGAGGGATCTCGGTACCTTTATGTGCTTGGGTGAGCACTCAGATCTGTCTGAGTGATGGGCTAGCACGTATGGGATTTTGAGTAAGAAAATAGGCTACAAAGATAGATTAGCATTTAACTCTTCTTCTCAAAATATAGAAATTTTTAATTCTATTTAGAATTTGAGTAATGAGGTGGTTGTTGTTAAAAGACAATTAAATGATCAACCATCATCCTCAAAAACACACCTGTAAGTAAAGAATGAACCAGGGAAAGTCAAAACTAAACCTAAAGAGATGTATTATGGAGTTTGTGAACTAGACCATGACCCTGATACATGTAAAGTTGTTGAAAAGGTTAGGAATTTTGTTAAAGGTAAGAATATTTTAGAAATGTGTAGCTTTGTTGATTTTGATGTAAATGCAGTCCAAAATCAGTCAAAAGACTATGCTAAAAATGATGGTCAAAAAGGAAAAACAGTTGATGATTCTAAAGGAAGACAAAAATATGATCAACCTAATAAAATGAAAGTGCATTACAAGAAAACTAAACCGATCTTAAATGATGTCCCATCTGGTTTGAATAATGCTCAATATCAGCCCTACAAAGGTAAAACATTTACAAAATCTTCTATATTTCCTTTTGGGTATGATATTGTAGCTGACATGAAAAACTCTAGGAGTAATCTGAATATGTTTGAGAGTCTTGGTTTACCTGGTCAATTTGAAAAATTGGAAGTTTCTCATAAAAATATATATGAACCTAAACCATTAGTGGTTGTCCAAGAAGATGAATCTGATAGTGAAACAGATAATGATGAATATCGGTGATGAATCACTCTAATTTTGCACCTGATTATATTCCACCTTTCTATGTGATAGTTAAAATCTAAGAAGAGTCATTCATAATTGTATCTTAGATACAAGTGCATCAAATAACATCATGCCTAAGTCTATTGTAGATCAATTGGGTATCTCTTATGAACATGATAATAGAAAGCTAACTAGTTTTGATTCTCATCAAACTAGATGTTGTGGTAAATTCAAGGACATAGTCATTAAGATAACACAAGATGAAAGAGTGAGATTTATTGAAATGTGCATATCTTAGACATACCTGCTAACTATGTTATGTTGCTTGGAAGAGATTGGTCTCAAGCTACATGTGCTTTTGTTGGGAAAGATCTTACTTGGGCACCAATTGGAAATGCCATAGCATTCATTCATAGAGAAGAATGGTTTGGGACAACAATTGAAGGGATCTCATCATCAATTGCTTTTGTAGAAACTAGTATGGGAACTTATGGTTTAAATACTTTAGATATCAATGCTTTTGATGATGAATATTACCAACATGCTAGATTATTACCTTTTGATGATATTTAGAAAATGTGTTTTGATGGAGCATGTTCACAATTTGGAAATGGTGTTAGTGTGGTCATTAAATCACCCACATATAGACAATTTAATTATTCCTTTCAACTGTAATTTGAAGCAACAAATAACACAACTAAATTTGAAGCCTTGTGTTTAGGTCTACAACAAGCTTTAAGTATGAACATCAAAAAGTTAACTATTTTTTGAGATTTTGAGTTGATTATTAGACAAGTAAAAATAATCTACAAGACCAATCAGACTTGTCTCCACCATTACACTCAAAAGGTTTGGTCTTTTATCGAGAAATTTTAGGCTTTTAACATTAATCGCATCTTTCGGGAATTACTTCCAAAGTTGATAAACTAGTTGTTTTTGCTTCAAATCCCAATTTTGTTGATCAAATTGATTACATTTTAAGGAGGTATATAGACCTTTGATACCTGATTTGGAAACTAATTGGTCTATTTTCTCTTGTGATGAGCATATTGACACATTTTTGAAGGGAAATTATTTTGACTCAGATGACTATGTGTTGAATTGTGGTGATTACTTACAGCTTTCTGTAAAATAAATTGCTTGCTAGTTTGGTGAGATTAGAATCCATGTTTTCACCTCATGATCAACCAAAAATTTCTTCTTCTTCTGAACCTTCTAGGAGAATCATAGGTGAGACTATTGTTGTCAACCTAGGCACAAAAGAAGAACCAAATTATGTTTATCTTGGTGTTTGCTTGACCCCCAAGGAAAAAGAAGCTTTCATAAAATTGTTGAAAGAATTTATTGATATTTTAGCATGGTCATACAAAGATTTGAAAGGTTATGATACTAGGATCATTAAACATGACATTCCTATTAAACCTGGAATCAAACTTGTTCATCAAAAGCCTAGAAGAGTAAGCCCCTTATTGGAAGACACCATCAATAAGGAGCTTGAGAAAATGTTGGAAGGTGGTGTCATTTACCCTGTAAGATATTCTGAATGGGTTGTTAACTTAGTGCCAGTATGAAATAAAAATGGAGACATTTGTCTCTGTGTTGACTTTAGAGATCTAAATCATGTAAGCACTAAGGATAAATTCCCTTTTCCAAACATTGATCAAATATTACAATAGGTCGTCGGATCTGAAATGATGTCTCTCTTAGATGGATTTTCAAGTTACAATCAAATTTTTGTAAATCCAAAAGATAGGCATAAAACTACTTTTACTACACGAAAAGGTACATTTTCTTTCAATTGTATGCCTTTTGGCTTAATAAATGTAGGTTCCACATTTCAAAGAGAAATGCATGTTGATTTTGATGACTTGATTGGAGTAATAATTTAAGTTTATTTAGATAAATGTAGGTGCCACATTTCAAAGAGCAATGCATGTAGATTTTGATGATTTGATTGGAGTAATAATTCAGGTTTATTTAGATGATCTAACTATGTATTCTAGGAAAAGGAAAAACATTTGGACCACCTGCAAGAAATTTTCATTCACTGCTGCAAATATGGTATTTCTCTAAATCCAAAAAAATATGTTTTGGTGTTATCTCTGAAGGAAAACTATTGGGTCATATTATTACACAAATTGGTATTTCTATTGACCCAAAAATAGTAAAATCTATTCAAGAATCGTGACCTCGAAAAATGAATCTAGTTTACATTCTTTCTTCGTAGAAAAATCAATTTTGTGCGTAAATTTATATCTAATTTTTCTGATAAAGTTGCTCCATTGCATATTTTTCTTAAAAAGAATCACGGTTTCTCATGGAACTCTCTTACTCGATTCCACTTTTACCGATGTCAAGAACACCATTGATTCTACACCTATCGTGGCTAAGCTTGACTTATCAAATTTTTTTGTCATATATTTAAATGCAACTGATATAAAGCTATGGGTGTTGTCATAACTCAATATTTTGAGGCAAATAATGAGAAACCCATTGCTTATTTCAGTCAAACTTTAAAAGATGTTGAAGTCAGGTATCCTTTGATTGAAAATTTGTTTTTACATTAGTTTCAGTCTTAGGAAAATATAAGTATTTGTTGATGGGAAATAAGATCATTGTTCATTCTAATGTCCCGTTTTAGCCTATTTGCTTAAACAACCAGTGATTGATGGAAGATTATCCAAGTGGATTTTTAAAATCCAAAAATTTGACTTGGAGTTGGAAACATGCAAAACCATCAAAGGTAATGAACTTGCTAAACATCTAGCTGAAAATGTTGACTCTAACATTAATGTGGTCATCCTAGCAGTTGATGATATCTTGCATGTTGTTCCTCATTTCCAAACTATGACAGGTAATGAGTTATCATCTAAATTCAATATAGGTTTCAGCATGCATGAATGGGATTGTTTATTATCTCAAGATGATTGGATCATGTCCTAAAAACTTAGACAAATAAGAGCAGAGAGCACTTCATTTTCAAGCTCTTAAGTTTTTTCTTTTAGAAAATTTGTTGTTTTTCAAAAACTATGATGGCATTCTTTTAAGATGTTTGACACATGACCAAAATGAACATATAATAAATAGTTTTCGTGAAGGTATTTGTGGTGTAAATTTTGTTTCCAAAACAAATTCTCATAAAATATTGTGTGCAAGTTATTATTGGCCTACTTTATTCAAATATGCATATAAATGGGTAAGGTCTTGTGCCCCTTGTCAAATGTTTGTTGGTTGTGAACATTTACCATTCATGCCTTTGAATCCAGTCATCTCGAAAAGAAATTTTGTAAAGTGAGGAATTAGTTTTATTTCTAACATTCATCCACCTTCTTCTATTGGTCATAGACACATCTTAACAGCTATTGATTATTTTACTAAATGGGTTGAAGCAGTTGCTCTAAAAATCTTTGTGGTTAGTGAAGTTGTTAAGTTTTTCGAAAATCAAATTTTCTCACGTTTTGGAGTACCTCAAGAAATCATATCTGATAATGGTCCACAATTTATTTCTAAGGAATACTTAGAATTTCTTAGTAAATACTCCATAATATCAAGTCATGCATCAAAATATTACCCATATGGTAATGGGAAAGTTGAATCTACAAATAAAAATTTGATCAACATCATTAAAAAATTGGTCAATGACAACAAAAGAAATTGGCATCTTAAAATATTTGAAGCATTATGGGCTGATAGGACTACCACAATGTCGGGCACTACATTTTATTCTTTCATGTTTGCTTATGGTTTTGAAGCTACTATGCCTATTGAGTTATAAATATCTTCTACCCGCAAATGCTTTAAACTTTGGCATATATGACTTAACTGATTTGATTGTTTGGATGAATTATTAGGTTTAGATCAAATGAGGCTCACTACTTTGAAAAAGTTATAAAATGGTAAAGAGAAATTGAAAAGATTGTTTGACAAAAAGGTTACAATAAAAAACTTTCAAGTTGGGGATTTGGTTTTGTGTTGGGATAAAGCAAGAGAAAATCCTGGAAAGCATCACAAGTTTGATTCATTATGGTTGGGTCCTTATCAAGTTGCCTTAGTTTTGGGAAATAATGCTTTTCATTTGAGAGAGATTGATGGTGATTGGTTGCACTTTATAGTTAATGGCCAACATCTAAAACATTATTATAATTGAGTTCTTCAATTATATAATATGTATATATTTCGATTATCTTGCTTTTCTTTTGGTTTGCTTTTCTTTTGGTTTTATTTTCTTTAGTTTTGTTTTGTCTTGATAAATTGTCATGATTTTTGAAATTCCAAAATGTTAAATTATTAAAGTATTTTGGAGCGAGATGTGGGTGTTCATCAAACTACTCAGATGGTAATATTCTTTGAAGCTTTCAATTAAGATGATTTATAGAATACATCAATTATATTCTCATGAATGATATTTTTCTGATATTTGATGTAAAGAAGTCATACTTGTTTTTCAAAATAATGAAGGCTAACTCTGTATTTAATCTTTTCCATCCCTCACTTCCCAATCTCCTATAATCCCTTCTTTGATCATGACCAACCAAACTTTCATCCTTTTCGATTTAAAATAATTATGGGGTCCACACGAGATCAACTCAAGAAATAACGAACATGTGTTGCACTCTTGAGCTTGTTAAAATTTAATCATTTATTGATGCAACCTAGCCTCTTGTCATAAGAAACTACCCAAAGATGGTTGCCAAAGTTAGTTATTGATAAAATTTTAACACCCCCTTTTCAAAATAATTTGTAAATATTCTTATTACTTCTCATTTTCTTTTACATTTGTAATGAGTCAGCCAGGGGCCACTAGGTATTTAATGTGTTATTTTATTTTTCTCGACACTAAGTGGTTTTGTGGTATTCTTTAAATTTATTGGCTATCATCATAAGATTGATATAGATTTTTCATTTGTTTTACCAACATGGATGTTGAGTTAGCAATGGAAATCAAGCTCCACTTCTTGATATCTCTGCTTTGGTTTTCAAGCTCATATTTTGATATTCTTGATTTTCCTTTCTCGAAATGATTGTTGAAAGTGGCATAACATTCATTCACACGCACTTGGGGGAATAGCATTCACACATCCCACCCCTCTCATATTAGCACCAATGCATCTCAAGTTATCTTTATATTATCATACGTCAATATCCTCACATGCATACTCATCACACGTTTTAGCATCGTCATTACCTGATGACGCATCTTGTACTTTGGTTCATACTTGATTGTTAAGGGCATACTACACATGAACCCCACACACTTGCACAATAGATACTACACATTGCAACTCTTCATACATCTTACATCATACACTCTACATTTAGTCTACATCATTTCAACATTTGTGCATCTATACATCATACATCATATTAGTCTTCATCATGCATGTCTCATGCTCTTATTCTCCACGGCTCTAGAATTTTACATAGTGCACGCTTTCACACTATTAGTCTATCTACACACCGTATTGCATATTATTCATTGAGTATTACACATCTTTCACATCAGATGGTCATCTCTTATCATTGCACACACTAGATTTACTTCTACGTGTTGCACTCTACTACCCTATTATGCACTCTAGTTCCTTGGTCCATACTTTCATACCAAGGGTTTACAAATCAAATGGACCTCATCATACTCTCTCTTTCATAATTTGACCTTTTATCATGCGACATTACTAGGTTAGTGACAAATGCTTAGGCTAAATAATCACCTACTCCCTCTATCATCTTGTAGCAAGATACACTTTAGGCTACATCACCACTCCCTTTATTCATCTCATCATGATATATGCTTTAGGCTACATCATCATGTGTTCATCTCTAGGTCACATCTCATCACTACACATATACACATTCATCACAACACGTTAGACACAACACACACTTTGACCATTTCCCGATGACACACTCTCGCTTTACGATTCACTTTGATCATTGTTGAGCGGTAAAAATAAATGAACCTCATGCTGAAATACAACTCCATTCACTCTAGGGGAACGTGGCTCCTATCATCCATCTTGCATTCCATTCCATCCATCCATAACATGTTGCATATATTGGTCGCATTTTCTTTTTCTTACATTATCTTATACATGTTCGTCTTGTTACACATGCTAGATAGGTTTCTTATAGATCATTATCTTTACCATCCACACATGCATGTTCATGTATTTCTATAGTTATGATCACAGATACAAGTCTCTTGTATGCATCATGGATGTTTTCCTACTACGCATCCTACAATGGTTGTTGGGGCATCCACATACGTCTACTACAAGTGTTATTGTTTCATTTTTACTTAGCACTTTACATTACTTGGTTATACATACTTTTGACACATTGGTTATCTTTTAACATGCTAATAGGTGCTTCATTGCAGCATTTTTTTGCAAGATTACTTTTCTTCTATGGCTATTTTTCAGTTTGTTTACTATTTTTTGTTTATTGTTTAATCTTGTATGCAGGGCATTGCCCTTTGTTTGGTGTGCACACTTGTTTGTCTATATGTAGCCATTATGGCCTTATGTGTCTTGCGACATTGTGAGTGGTGTCCCATGTTTACAACCCACCTTAGTGGTATATGATTTTCTTCTTGCATGTTTACTTACTTTCTAGCTTCTACATTGTCTGCGTAGCATACACTTGTCTTTTTACATGCATGTTTGTTCGTACTAACACTTTTTTCTAGCCACTTATTTGTGTGCACCTTGGTTTCTACCAAGCACATTCCCTTCCCCTACGCATCACATTTTATGTGGTTAGTCCTCTTTTAGGGCCGCATCCTCCTATCTGCGATGTCACATACACCCCCAAATAGGTGAGGTGTCATTTGGGGATTTGCACACTATTCACAAGGTGTTTTCTATCTGCATAGCTTCGTTCAATTTTCTTCCTTAACATTTTGGGTTATATAGTGAGTGGGTTCAAACCAATCTACGAACCCCATACACAATGGCTTTTATAGGACATGGTTGTCCTTAGAATTATGGGGAGCATTTATAGGTTAGAGGATATCCCGGATTTCCTCTCTACACTATTTCAGCCAGTGGCATCAGATCACCTAAAAAACTAGGTAGTACAGAGATCTCTTCATACATTACCAAGTGAAGCGTTATAGGATGGATAATAATGCATATTTATCCCTACACTTTTTCAGCCAGGGTGGCATGAGATCACCCAAAAACTTGCAATTCAGGATATCCTCTCTACACCCTTTTCTCTCATCATGGATTAGGTGCACATGTTCCTTTTACATTTTTCATACTTCCATTTCAGTCTTTTCATTACTACATACATGTGTTTTTACACATATATACATGTGTATTTGACTACTTGATCATCTTCTCCTTGAAGTTTTGTCTCGTATGATAAGCAATCAGTCAATAAATAACAACAACGTCAACAATAAATTTTTACGGCAGCACACACCTCATATTAACATGCAGTACATCACACACACCGAAAAACACACATGTGTTTCTGCCCTAGGTTCACTCTCATCACTTTTTCTCTTTTACATATTTATTCTCCATGCTCCATCTTTTTGTCACTCCACACTTTGTCTAGTCCTTCGACACGCTTTCTACATCACTCTACATGGACATCAAGTATGCATCTCTATCTACTTTATGTTACATCTGAGCGCTTCTACTTGCCAACATAAAGTGGGGGCAAATGTAGACACAAAATCACGCACTTTGGGTATTATTTAGTCTCGGTCTCATATTACTATTCATATGGTTTTTGAGTGAAGAAAGTACTAATTAACCCATGTCCTTTAGCCATTTTACTTTGCTTTATGTCATCACTCGCTAACCTCCTGCATACTTGCCAATCTGTTTTGTCATTTCGCATCATTCTACCCTTGACTAGGTGCTCAAGTTAGCTAGTACTAGGGTGCCCCAAGTGCCGTGATCCTCTTTACACTTTAAACTTATATTTGGGTAAAATTCTATCCGTTTGAGCTTTCCATATTTTTAGTGGTCGGCCTTTTCGGGTTGATTATGAAATTAGAGAAAGAGAACCTTATAAATATAAATTTATGAGAGCATAATGAGGGACCAAGAACTAGTCACTACTATCACCACCTAAGGTTGAATCCATAAAAGGCTCTATTTGAATCCATCTGCTTTGTCACAAGGGACGAGGATGGTTCATCTATGTCACATTGTATAGGAGGTAATTTTTTTCTATTCCATCCACCATTTTATTACATTTCTACATCTAGTTATATCTCACTACTTCACAAAGTGTGACCGCAAGAGCACCAAGGGCATGCCTAGAACTGCATTTGGAGTGAAATATAGTGCAACACTCAGCTTAGTAATTCCACCAAGTGTGGCCACTAAGGATAGTCAAACACCTTCATTTGCATATTTCTTTTTTAGGTTTTGATGCTTGGTTTGGGGTTTTACTGAGTCTCTTCTTCATCACTAATTACCAAAGAACATCTAGCATAAAATCTGTTAAACTACAATAGGCTATTATTTCCATTTTTAGTTTAACCAACCACTCTTCTACTCATTTTGTAGTGATAAAATTTAGGCTACATCATTACTTACTCATCATCATCACCGATGTCAATTTAATGATATATGCTTTAGGCTAAATCATCACTCCTTTGGTCTTCTTATCATGATATAATCTTATGTTACAGCATCACGCATAATTCACCTTATGTTGCATTAACTATTATGAGTTAATTAACCTTTTTAACAATGTATTTAATCAATAAACCCTTTTATTCCATTCACTTGCTAATCCTCTTTCCCATCATTTTCGTTATAATAAGTGATGTTCCTCTTTCAAATGCTTCAAATCATATCAAATTCCTCCTAAATCACCTCCAAATAGCCTAAAAAGCTTATTCTAGCCTATTAATTAATCCTAGTTGATTAATTAAATCATCTCCAACTCCCATGAGTTGTTAATCACTTGTTAATTCCTCTAATCAAGCTTAACAAGTCTAAATCTACTTTATCCTTTATCCCACATTCATTGGATTCAAGCTTCTCCCAAATGGAAAGCTATATAAAGGACCCTCCTACATCCTTTCACACCTACACCATACTTTTGCTAGTATTTCATATAAGACATATGATAAGAGCCTTCTCCATTATTTGAATAGCTACTTCATCTTTGTGCATCCATTCTACCATTGTTGAGTAGAAAGGAAGATCCAAGCATGGCCTTGTAGCCATTTCTTGGTGAGATCCTTCCCTCTCTTTGGGAATCAAACACACAAATTTGATTACTCATGATCTAAAGAGGCTCATGTTTTAGAAGTAATCATACATTTAAAATAGTAGGAATGGTTAGCATTAGATGATTTCTTTCATGTTTATGCACTAATTAGCTAGTTTCCTTTAAGCTTTTATCATGATGTACTTAGTAAATTAACTTTTTTTAGAAGCTACTTGGTGTTAGTTTCTTTTGATATAGCTTAGTTAATTTAGTATGTTCACATTTGGCACACCCATTGGGACTTACTCCATAGTCCTTTTGCATTAGTTTCAAGATTTTGTAGATTAATTTCAATTTTTGGTTTACTAACCCTCTTTTAGCAATTATAGATAAATATGGAGTTTCTTAACTAGTTTGGTTAAGGTTGCTTTGTTTTTAGTGCTCTTTTCGTAGAATGAAGGAGGTGAGGTGCTGTCAAATTTGGATCAAATTGAAAATTTTAAGCTTTTTGACATTTTTTTTGTCAAATCCCATGTTTTGATGATACTACATGTGTGTTTACGCTAGCGTGAAAGGAGGACCTGTGTTTTTTTCACTAGGTTTGCATCAACTTGTGTAGTTGTGTACTTTGTAGCAACACTATTTTGTTTTTGCACTAGCGCTTAGCTTCTTTATGTTCTTCTTATTAGCTTTTTTTTTTTGAAATTTTCTCTCTCGTGTTAGGCTTGTGCTTTACTTTAGGCTTGCACTACATTTTTACTCTCTTTATGTTCTCTACTTTCTCTTTGCTAGTGTAAACATTTATATGTTTTTTCTCTATACCTACATTTTTTTGCATTACCCTTGTGCTTGAGTGAGCTTTTTGTACAGGCTTTGTGCTACTATTCATAGCTTGCACTACTATTTTAGGCTTGTGCTAGCATGTTGTGTCAAATTTTGGCTCTAATTTTGAGGTTTCCAGATTCTAATTTTTGTTTTTTTTTTTTTACAGTTTTCCTAACTTTTTTTGTAGGTTTTAACATTTTTAATTAGATTTCTAACATGTTGATAAGCTTTAATGAATATCATGTTTCCATGTTTTGCTTAAGTTAGACTAAAGTTTGTGTATGCTCTTCTCTTGCACCTTAGGGTGATCTTGAGAATCAAAAGTAACTTTAGTTTTCATTTTTCTAACATTTGGTTAATTGGAAACTTAATCTTTCATTTTTTTAAGGGAATGAACAATTTATCAAGCATTTGTATGGTTCATTGATTTAAAAGTTTTCCTTTGCTTTATAGTTGGATTACTTGTTGTGTATGCTCTTCTCTTGCATCCTTGGATGATCTTGAGAATCAAAAGCAACACTTAATCCTCTTTCAAATATTGTGATTTGCTTGGAAAATTACTAACGTTTGAGTGAAGGACCATATACGCTTGTCAAAGAAAGAAGGATCTAAAAAAATACTAATACATGTGTGTGTAGTTTCCAATGGTGTTCTAAACCTCATTAAGATTAAAGATAAAAAAAACACCACTTTATTCAACACACTTATATTTGTAGTTTGGTTAAGAGCTACGGCTCGATCCACTTTAAAAGGGAAGTATCTTGGCATAAGCCATAAAACTCATTATGAGGATTACCCAAGAAACCCCAAAGTAGTCCACACCTTGAGAGAACTGTGGACAAAAAATGGGAAGTGCCCCGCTACCCACTTGACTAGTTGAAAACCTTTGTGAGAAAATATTCATGTTTCCCATATGGGGCCCCATTCATTAATTTGATTGTGGGGTAATGGTCTATTATCTAGAAGTAATTCTAGAAATACATACCTCCTTTAGGAAATAATTGGTGAGTTTGTGAACAAAATCTTAGGTGAACCATTTGGCATTGGGGCCAACTTGACTTTATCCATCGTGTTCTATTGAGCTCTCACAAAGCAAGAACTTATTTTGGAGTCAAAACCTTGTTAGTCAAACAAGGGGAGAGTCCATTGAAGTTTGAGCCATGTTTATTCATCATGAAACTTACAAGGTATCACTTTGTCTTAGTTTCTACCTTGTCCTAAGACAAGGTGAAACTCTGCCAAAGTTAGGCTAAGTATTTTTCATCACCACTTGGTCTACTCCTTTGTTTTTCTTGTTTCCCATTTGGGAAAAAAGAAAGCATACATACATGGATACTACTAGAAATAATCATGTCCACCACTTTTTTATTCTACTCACATGACTAGGTTACAATGTCGAAATGTGAGTGTTGAAAGTGTGAATGGTACATCTTCATGTTCTAGTAGGCCCTTTGTCTCACACCCATATTGAGACTCATTATCATTATAGCTAGGTTGTCTTATCATTGAATTCCTTTGATTTTTTACATTGCTCATTTATATCAATACAATTTTGATACTTACATCTTGTTTCCTTTGTGAAACTTGATCTAAGTCTCTAAGTTGTATTATTACATTGCTCACATAAATAACAACTTCTTGATATACTTAGACTTAGTTTTGATCCCAACATTGCCTTGAGTTTTGGAAAGTGTCATCATTATATGCTTCTCATTTGTGGTAACATCATTTTGATACTAAAATCTTTCTTTTCTACAAAGCTTGATTAACGTGTCCAAATAGTGTTGTTGTTGTTTCACATTTGTAGCCTCCATTTTCAAAGACTTGGACTTTGTTTGTATAAAACTTGTTTTAGTATACCTTGTTTGGAGATCATGTCAACACCTTCTTAGTATTTAGGTCTTGTTTATTCTAAACTTGACCTAAGTGTTGATATTGTGTTGTCATTATTTACACCAAACCTATCTTTGAAAATGTAGGGAGTAGTTATTCTTGTGATTGGATCATAGTCTTGTACTTGATTGTTTTTTCCTAAATACTTCTTGTTATATGATACCTTATCAATGTGTCATTCTTTATTCTTTGGTATCCTTGGTTCATATTTCCTTGATCCTTTGGATTCATTTCCATTCATTATTTGACATTCTTTGTGATGATTTGATGTCGTTACGCTACTTTGGTTTGTCCTAGGGTCCATTTTAAATCAACCTTAGTAAAACCTTTCCTATTATGCCTCCTATCACAAGGATGGGGCATCAAAAATTAGGGTCAAATCCCTTTGTAAATGACAAGATAAATCCACTTTTTGAAGATAACACCATGGTTGATCATAGTGGTGGTGAGGAGAATTCTCCTCGGGTGGACTTTGAATTTAGTCCCACCCAAATAGATAACTTCTTGTTTCAAAATAGACATGAGGTTCTTATGTGTGTTATAGAGTTAGGGGCCAAGTTTCTACCTACATTTTATCCCTCTCTCCTTTCCAACATGGTTCAAGGAGAGGAAGAAGTAGAGCATCCTCCTCATAACATTGATGACATCCTAAACCCAAGCCATGCTTCTACTTCTAGTCAATGAATGATGAAGAAGTGCCTTCTCAAAATGATGGAGGATATCACATCCCCATTGTCAAAATTCATTGTGAGGATCATGAAGAACATGTTAATCATGAACAACCTCCTCCTCATGAGAATCACAAAGAGATACCAACCCAAGAGGTTACCTTAGAACAAAAAATACAAGCTCTTACTCACCAATTGGAAAGTTTGGCTTCACATGTTAATAAGGAACCAACAAAGACTCCTAGAATAGAAAAACCTAGAGCTTTATATCATGAGTTCTATACCAAAACTCCCATCAGGAAAAATGTAAAGATTCATATGAGGAGTTATACATAGATAATAAAGGTGGTGAAATAACTAGACTTAACCACTTATATAGGCCAACACCACCTACACAGGGAAAATCTTCAACAAGAGTGGTTATCCATGAAGAACATTTACTTTACTTTACAAGAAGGCAATGTAGGCCATAGTAAAAAGTATCAGTTTGAGGAGCTATGCCCATATCCCTTGACAGGCTATGTTGCAAGTACCTTTCCCTCATCACTTTGATTGTCCCAAGTTTGAAAATATAAAGGGAAAAGGTGATCCAAGAGACCATATTAAATACTTCTACATGGCATGTCAAGAGGTCACTTTTAGTGATAATTATCTCATTCACCTTTTCCCACTGGAGTCTAGGGGGTCAAGCACTCAAATGGTTTTTACATATACCTAAAGGTCCATTTCTACATGGCCAAAATTAGCATAAACACTTTGTGTGTCACTTCTCCTTTAACATGGAAAATGATGTTACCATGATAGATTTTTGTAATGCAAAATAATAACAATGAAAGCTTCACTAGTTTCTTACAAAGGTAGGGAGGGCTAGCTAGTCACTTCCCTTGCTCCATACCAGAGAAACAATTGGTTAGCATATTTGTACCTAACTTACACCCTAAGATTACTTTCCACTTGCAGATGCATTGTGGAAACACATTTGAAGAGGTCATAGAAAAAGGTAGTCAAATTGAAAAAGCATTGTTAGCAAAAGGGACTTTAAAACCCTTCTCACACGATAATCATGATTCAAAGCCTAATGAAAAACCAAATTTCTTTCCAAACAAGAAAAAAACATCATAGGTGATGGTATAATGGACTCTAAATGAGTACAAGCTGTTCAAAACCATGCTCCTTTAAAACTTGCTAAGGGACCTCCACCCCCGAGTACAAATGTCATGCTTTCACCCCTCTATCTAACTCTATGTCATCGATATTAAAATAGTTAGAGGTGGTCAACATGGTTAAATACCTAGAAACTATACCCTATGGAGATGATGCACCTAATCCATCATGGTTTAGAGAAAATGAATATTGTGGGTTTCATCGTGTCAGGGTCACAAAACTAATAAGTGTTTAAAGTTGAAACACTTCATCCATGACTTAATTGATAGTGGTGACGTGGAAATGGATTCCTCTTGCCCCTAGTAAATCTACCAATGCAAACTTGGGAATTTACAAAGAACCTTTCCCTAAGCATAACAAAGGAAAGGAAAATTCAGATCAAGGACAGTCGTCCCAAACCAAAAATGCCAACTATGTTGCAAAAATGAATAATCCTTTTGATTCCCTAATTGGTTGTGTTAACCCACCTTTTGAGCATATCAACACCATTAAGATTAAAATGAAGGAGTGTGTCATGGAAAACGTGAAATGCTCTCACCTTGTTATCTCGAACCTCCTCCATCTACCCCTCAGAAAGTCATTATGATGTTTTAGAGCAACTTGAGAAAACTACTGCTAAGATTTTGATCTTAGATCTTCTCAAAATCTCTAATGTTCACAAGGACATCCTTTGTAAAACATTACAGGGGTCAGGAGTGTCATTTGATATTGACCCTACACACTTCCAAGCCATGGTCATGTAGATTGCTCCAACAGAGCACATAACCTTTAGTCATGAAGATATTCCTGAAGAGGATCCTACGCCATAACTTACCCTTACACATTGAGGTCATTATCAATCATAAGAAGATAAAAAGGGTGCTGTGGATGGTGGATTGGGCTTGAACATTTATACTTTGAAACTAGTTTGACAACTAGGTCACATTGAGGCTGATATCTAGAAACTAAGGTCATTACCATCAAGGCATATGAAAATGAAGAATGAAAATCAGCCGGCATGATCACTTTCTCATGGGAGTAGGGCCTACTACTCATGATACTAAGTTCCATGTTTTAGACTTGGAGCTTCCTTACAACATATTGCTTGATCACCCATGGATTCACGCCATACAAGTCATACCTTCTACGTATCATTAGTGTTTGAAGTTATATCATGAAGGAAAAACCATCACTATTCAGGGGATCCTCAACCCTTTGCTCATTGCAGAGCATTGTTGGGTTATTTTCCCACCACTTTTGATTGTCCTTCTACAGAAATGGTCATTCCAATTCAATCAAAGGCTCTTGCCTCACATGTTAATCCAGATACCTTGTCTACTAATGATAATGGTGTATCAACATCGATATCTCCCTTTGCTACATGGGAGATGAAGAACCTTTCAACCGGCTATAGAGAGTATGATCTCCAATAGGATCTTCTAGTTTCAAATATTCCCCTATCACCCAAATCACGTGGTAGGCCTTGCTACAAGTACCAACGGTCCAGAGAAAATTTCAACATCAATGTTTTCACTCTTAGTGGCCTATTAGAAGATGAAAAATTTCTTGTTACTTCAATGTTACCACTTCCCACTGATGAGATGGAGTCATGTTACCAAAACCCAAGTATGCAATTCCCAATAAGATGATGTACGCCATGGGATACAAAGGGTATGGTTGTGGCACCAATGAACAAGGCAGAAGCTTTACCGACACCTCATCAAAAAGTGTGTAAGTATGGTATTAGTGTCTGACCCTATGGATCCATTCAAACATAGGTTGATGTTACCTCTTATGAGCCCAAATATAGTTCATCTCTAAATAGAAAGTGAAAAAAATTCTTGTGGTAGTATTTACAAAGACCTTGCCTCCATGAACTCATTTTTTGACATGGCTATCTTGACTATAACCCTTGCCATATCCCCTACCATTCTATCATTATACCTTTTCTACCCATCACTCATTAACGGGACCAATAACAACATTTGAAAATGATGAAGCTATTGGTGAGTTTATGGGACCTCGGACCTATTATTTTCCACAAGCATTCTGTACTAATATTTCCATGCACCAACAACATAGCAGAATATGAAGCTCTCATTGTAGGGCTGAAAATAGCTATACGTTGGGATATCAAGCAGATCAATGTAATTGGTGATTCTATGTTAATCATCAAACAAGTTACTAATGAGTACAAGGTTAAGGATGAGAATCTCATTCCTTACAAGAAACTGGTGGATACATTGAAATTATTTGTACAAATCACATTTGAGCAGATCCCTAGAGGATAAAATCAAGTAGCAAATGTTATGGCTACAGTGGGATCTTTGTTGTGCATCCCACCTAGGAAAAATGATATGCCCTTCTTTGTTGAGCACTTAATGACACCAGTGTATGACATGTTGGAGTCATGTTTGGTATGTGAAGTTATTGGTCCCCTATCCCCATGGTACCTTGACATATTCAATTACCTTCATGATGGAACCTTCCCTCCGAACATTTCCCATTCTGAGAAATGAAACCTTATCCAATGCATAGCCTGCTACACCTTACTTAGGGAACTCTCTATCGTAGAGGCTATGATGAGAATTTGTTGTGTTGTCTTAACTCGGATGAATCTATCTTGTGGTTAAGGAGGTGCACAAAGGAATATGTGGAGCCCATATAAGTGGGATAGTCTTAGCTAAAAAGATACTAAGAGTAGGCTATTATTGGCCTACCATGGAGACTGATTGTTGCAAGTACATAAAGAAATGTTTTCTATGTTAGAAATATGGCAACTTGATACATTCCTTGCACAATCATTGCAACCTATTACCACACCATGGCCTTTTTCAAAGTGGGGACTCGATCTCATTAGTAATCTTACCCCTACATCCTTTGATGGCCATATGTTCATTATTACTACCATTGAGTACTTCACGAAGTGGGTAGAGGTTGTTCCTCTCACCTATGTCACTGGTGCACAGATATCTAAGTTTATAATGAACCATATCATTTGTCGATACGGAACCCTCTCTACCATTGTATCTAACAATTGTAAGTCATTCAAGAATAAAATTGTGAAGGTTTTGTGTCAACACTTTCAAATCCGACTCAAGTATTCAACCCCCTATTACCCTCAAGGTAATGGATAGGTTGAAGCCTCAAATAAAACTCTTGTTCATATTATAGAGAAGATGGTAACTAAAATTATTCATAATTGGCATTTACATATTTATCCTACCATTTTGGCTTACATATAACATCCATCCACACTCCTATTAGTCCTACTCCATATTCCCTAGTTTTTGGCACAAAATTTGTATTACCCCTTGAGATCGAGCTCCCCTCTTTGTGCATAGAGCTAAGAGATTACTTAGATAAAGAGGAGGACTACAGAGTGGATCGACTAGTAGAGCTAGAGCTATTGGATGAGAAGTTCCTTCATGCCCTTGATCACCTCAAAGTATATCAAAATCAATCAAATGCGTCCGATGTTATAAAAAAATAATCATACCTCACCAATTTTAGGTAAGAGACCTTGTTCTAAAGGAGAATCAATTCAATACCACCAACGATCATGAAAAGAAAGGTAATTTTGAGCCTAACTGGTTAGGACCATATGTTGTGGTCATTAAATTTGGTTCAGTGCATACAAGCTTGACTGACTGATGGTGATGAACTTAGGGAACCCATGAACACCATGCATCTCAAGTGTTTCTATGCTTAAGTATGGGATCCCTCAAATATCAAAGATTAAGAAAATATATATATAAAATCAAAAAATTAAATAGAAATCAATGCATCAAAGTGTGAAAACCACGTAATTGTGGCACTTTGGACAAGTCCTTTGGTGAAAACCAGGTTTTAGCACCATTGGAGGGTCCGTTGTTCACAAGCATCTCATATCTAGGATTACGGTGGCTTTATCCTAAGCTAGTCTTTTCCTGTGTTTGAGATACTTTTGAGCCTATCCTCTTGGCCTTGATCTGGATGATCCTACCTACATATGTGAAGATTTTTCCTTTGTACATTCCCATCTAACGCTGGGGGAAACTTTTCATCTTCACCTTTTTTCACATATGTGTGGCATTTTTCCTCAGATATCCCATATATCGTTAGTATCTAAATTTCTTCATTTTCTTACACATAGCTTCGTAAAACTTCAAAAATTGCAAAAAAATTATATAACTTTTTAAAATCCCAAAACATTCAATTACTTCACTTGAAACTCAAAAACAATATAACATTGTCTCGAGAATATCACCAATTCAAAAGAGGGATTATTTTTTATCCCTCCCTCATTTGAAATTTGAAATTGGCAAATTTTTCGGAAATTGTACCAACTAGGGACCAGTTCACCAAAATTTTGAGGTATAAGTCAATTTTAGGGTTAGGTTCACCAAGGAGTTTACACCAATAGCCATCGATCATTATCATTCAAATCATCCCTTAGCACGAATTTAAAATATGCCAAATTTGCCTCATATATATATATATATATATAAGTATTTATAATTCATTATTCATAGTTCCAAACATCCAACTTCCTCACAAATTTGCAATTTCCTTTAAATTTATTCCTTTCTCATTCATCATCACCGATGACACCAGATATTTCCTTTCTACTTTCAAGGTACTTTAATTTGTTCTAGTAGCATTTTAAGTGCGTAAATTTTCTACCACCGATACGGATGCATACTCCATGCATAACTGGAAGATACATAAATGCTTTCGTTTGGTATAGATATATGAGAAGATACATGTATGTACTAGCATGTAGTATACTATATCGACTGAATTTGCATATATATGTATATTTGCATGTCGCTCGACAACAACAATGCATGTATGTACAACTATGTTATATGCACCGCAAGAGTATAGCATATTGCTATCATGATGATAACAATATGCATGCTCATCGGTATAATGCAATATATTTCCATGTTGTAGCATCAAGAGCATATCAGATATATCATGCTCTATATCAGCCATATACATATGTATGCTATCGGTCAAATGATATGCTATCAACGATCCATGCAACATACTTTATGCCATGGAGCATACTACATGCTGTCAATCATAGATCCTACTATATTTCCTATGGGTACATATAGCATATTGCATGTTATCCAGATGTAGCATAGTGCATACATGCTATACTGCACATAGCATATCCAATGCTTCCCTTGTTAGTAACATGCATAGTGTGCTTCCAACCCAAGATAATATTATTCATTCTAAATTTGTTTCATTTACAAATTTTAAAATATTGTTTAGATTTTGATTAAACTGATCTATTTTAAAATTTCTCATGGATAGGTACAATGGCTTCTCTAAACAATCAACAAAAGGTAGATAAACTAAAAATAAAAAGTAACATATTAAATTTTTTTCAACCAACCAAAAAAATGAAGACCCAACATGCATCCACTGAAACATTAACACGGGTATTGGTAAGTTGTAATAGATTATCATAACCTTTTCCTCTTTTTCATCATTTAATTTAATTTTTTAATATATTTGTAATAGTCAAAACATTTTTCATTTTTGAATACAGAAAACCCTACTATTAATTGTATTCAACATGAAATAATAAACCAAAACATAAACCCTAAAGAAACAATTATTTCATTAGATGAAGATATAATTGACCCAAACATGCCAAAGCTAGAAGATTGTCCCGATTGCCAAATGCATTCAATACATGAATGTTCAAAAGAAAACATTCCAAGAAGAAGATGATATTGATAGGACACTTGAAAAAAATAAATCTGTGAGAAAGAAGAAAACATCCTGACAATAGGAAGGTCTTTTCAGGTAGATTGGGCAAAAAATACCCATTCATTGAACTCAGTACAACCAGATAATGGTAGTGATACTCCCAAAGAATGTATATGTACTATTTGTAGTTGGAAATTGGGTAAAGAACATAGAATGCAACTTAAATTGGACACTATAGAG
Source organism: Taxus wallichiana var. yunnanensis (assembly GCA_018340775.1). NCBI lineage: Eukaryota > Viridiplantae > Streptophyta > Pinopsida > Cupressales > Taxaceae > Taxus > Taxus wallichiana. The sequence goes on from CM031238.1 coordinate 343,722,038, forward strand.
AAACATTGTGGCAAATTATATTACACAGTCACTAAAATGATGGAAAAATAACGAAGACTCATAGATGGAAAACTACAAAAGAGTGCATGCATGTAAAATATAAGGAGTATGACAATAAAATGAAACACACTCAAAAAATTTAGGAGAAAGGAGGAACCATTAATGCAAATTTTGGAAAAGTTGCAAATGAAAATATGAAGGCAAAAACTACCCAATTTTCAACCATATTCTTTATTCTTAAAATGGGAAGACCAATTTCATATTTTTTAGAATATAAGAAATTGTTCAAGTTCAATGGGTTTCCAAACCTTCCACATTCACATTGGTCGAGAGAAGTGCTTGGGAGATGGCGAGATGTCTTGCGATGATTGAACAAGAAGATCTGAAAGAAAATGTCAAGAATGCAAGTTTCATCTCCCTTTCAATTGATGAGGTTACAGTTGTTGACAACACTTCTTGGGTTTGCATGCATGTATATACTTTCCAAACCACACAAGGACACCTCATCTATTTCTCTATTCATAAAATGCAAGAAAATTACAATGCTGAAAATCTTTTTCAAATTGGTTATATCTAATTTGAAGGACATAACAGAATGGATAATTATTCTATAGCTACAAATCTTATTTGCATTGGTGTTGATGGTGCATCAATGATGTAGGGTCATAGAAATGGTCTATGTGTGTGTCTCCAAACATTTTTTCCTTATATGATTCTATTCATTGCATGGCTCATGAGGATGAATCTTGCATATAGGATAGTAAGCACATTTGAATGTGTTGAAAAATTTGAAGAGCTTATCCATGAACTACATGCCTATATGTCAAGCAGTCCAAAATATTTCTAGAGTTTCAAAAATTTTCACTTGGGGTCACAGATGGTAAGAAACTTCTTAAAGATGTTGATACTAGATGGATTTCTATGTATGAGCCTACACACAGAGTTTTTGAGGAATATCCATCTTTAACTAGTTTCATGTTTAAGAACCATAGGCAAGTTGACAGGGAAAAATATTTTCTTTACCACCTAACAAACTTGGAAACATTGTTTACACTTTGTGGGATTCTTCCAATGTTGCATGAAATGAATTGCATAACAAATCTTTCTCAAGAAAGATCCATCTATATAGCGGACTTCATTAGGTTCAGGAAAAGGGTGTGTCAGACTCTAGATATGTTATATAACTCTGATGAATGATTTAAAGGACATGTATTCAATCACTGGAGAAAGCTCTAAGATTTAAAGGATCCTAACAACTACTTCAGATTCAATATATGTGGTCATCTTTGTATCTTTGTTAACGGGAAGGAGATTCAAATGCACACATTCAAAAATGAGTGGATATTGTTGGATCAGAGCTTGAAGAAGTGCCTATTACACATAATTTATATGATGTTATTATATCTGAAACAAGAAAAAAATTGCAAAAATCTCACAATGTTTATCCAGTGAGATCAGAGATCATTTTTAAAAAGGTGAGATTCTTGAGGCCATGGGAGTGGTCAATCCTAACTTTTGGAATCTTAGGAGGTGGAGTTATAGTTGATTCATTTAAAAGACACATGGGTACTATCATAAAGCATTTTGGATAATTAGTTGAATGTAATGGTTTTTAGATTAATGGTGTTCTTCAAAAGGAATCACTTGCATTGCAATCAACTGATTTCGCCAGTAATGAGCAAACAATTTGAATTACTGAGTGAGCCAACAGAAAAAAGGAGAAATTACACTTCTATGGAAAAATTTGTATCCTAGTACCATCCTTCATGAAAGTATTAGTGAATATTTCCGATTGTATGAATTATGTCAAACAATGATATTGGGATCAGTTGAAGACGAAAGAGTTTTCAACGCACTAACATTTATAAAATCAAAATATCGAAATAAACTAGATAAAAATCTTGAGACTTTCTTGAGATTATATGTTTCACGATATGATGTGGATACATTTCCTTATGAATGGGTAATGGCAAGTATGGAATTCTCTTGCAGAGAGGAGAGGGATCAATAATTCTAATACAGGGACTATGGATAACAACAAAATTGTGACTGAAAATCACAGTGAAAGATTAGATAACAATGTTGTGAACCAAAAATATATGTTTCAGTTTGATCTAGTTGATTTAGAGTAAAGAAGAATGAATGTACATTTTAATTCTGAAAGAAAATCTCATATCAAATATATAAGTATGTATATTGTTATTTTTGTTATACACATGTTCATTATTGAATAATATTTTCAATGTTGCAATTTGTTTAGAGTTTTTAAATGAGAAATGTCATACTTATTTTTTTGTTTTCTTTTAAATGATAATAATATCATTCCATTTATGGTAGATTTTTCAGTCTTACGCATGAATATAGTACAAATACAACAACATATAATTTTTTAATTTCCAATATTTTTAGATAATTTGAGTGTTTGTTCTTTGAAAATAATTTCATATAATTTTTAAATTTAATATGATAATAATAGTAATATCAAACACAATTGAGAATAATAATCACATTAAGAATCCACTTGAATAACTTATGCACTAATATAACAAAATTAAAAGTAAAATGCCACATCGATTGAAATTTGAAACTTTCAATATTTTCATTAATAAGTATATATATTTATACATTGAATTTGAAATAATTTTACAAAAAGATTCTAAAACAACAATTACAATTTCACAATTTGTTTTTAGCAATAACATCATCCTTGAGAAGATTCTTCTCTGTGTTTTAGTTTTTCTTCTCAGAAGAGAAATTTCTTTTACAACACCCAACTGAACAAGATCCTTTGTTACAACTTCCATATTCAAAGAATTTCTCGTTATGGATTTTTGCATCACCAATAGACAGTAATGTTGGATCCTATTTTTTTTCTTCTTCAACAGTATCTCTGGATCCATTCCATGTGCCTTTATGATCCTTCTCAAGGTATTATTCTCTTGTTTAATATAACAAGTTTTTTCTTCAATTCAATTATGCATTTAAACTTTTTAGCGCACTTTTAAATGCACATCAAGCACTGTAGCCTCATTTTTCAAATTTTCATACTTTGACTACATTTCAAAATAGAAAAATAATTAATAAAGTTTCAAAAAATTGTAAAAATATTTGAAAATTTAGTAAGACTTACCAATGCCTTATCTCATTCCACATTTGCAATAACTACAAGGCCCTTGTCTCTCAACCACATATTGTGGTAGGCTTGTGCTTCTACATTTAAATTCTCAATTCTATTCAACATAATGTCCAACACTTCATCATCATAACTATTTTCAAAAGATACAAAACCAGACACAACTTGATTCAACAAAATATCAAGCTTAGTTGGCTCGTTTTGAACTAAAGAATACAATATATGTCTTTGGTTGTGATTTTTAAATCATGAATTTATTTATTTAATAATAAATTTAGCCCTAAACTCCCACAATTTTAATTGTTCAATATCCTTCAATATAACATCAACATTGGCTTCACAATTATCATCCAAAAGAGCATTAAGTGCAAAAGTAGTTTTTTGGTCATCGATTAAGGCAAGTATGTACTGGAGAAGGTGTGTTTGATCTATCCACTCTTATTGGAGAAGGTGCCTTGCCCCATGAATCATATCTTAGGGATTAAAATTTCCATGGGCCTGAACCCCACTTTCAATCCCTAGATATTCCTCATCCAAATCAATTTCGTTCAAAACAAAACACCTCATCCACTAGGAACATTTCCCAACAAAAATGTTGGAAACTCAACTACAAAATTAAGGGTGCCCCTACTTGAAGCTTGGAGGAACAAATGAAATATGCTTTCCACTACACCTGGTCCTATATTTTGTGGTGGAGGTGGAGGAGGTGGCATCTTCCTCTTCATAGTAGATGGATTTTGAATTGGATGTGGAGGAGGCCCTGCAACAATCAAATGTAATTTTGTAAATAACATAAGAAAATTCAAATGAAAAACATAATAGGATTGAAATAATAATAAATGTAACATTATATCATATATGATTATAAATATTACTTTGTTGAAAGGATTCCATCTAAGGTGTAAATTGGGCATGTTACAATTGATGTGGTTGTAGAGAAGTAGATTGAAATGTCTGGGAGTTGTACTTGGTAGGTGTGTCCTAAAACATTATTAAGCATCAACAATTGATGAGCTTGTCAAATTTTTGTTTAAAAAATAAAGCAAAAAATACAAAAATGAAATTCATACCTGGAGCCAAAGAGTGAGGTACCGAAGATATTTCTACGTCCTGTTGTGTTTGATCAAATTCAAATATTTTTTTGGGATACCATGAGCTTGATGATATAATCCTGTGTTGTTGGAGGTTTCTGTAGCAAAGCAATATAAGTTACAAGAAATATTAAAACATATACAAGTTATTAATAATTAATTACATTTATTTTCAAACATATTGAAACATATGTCATATATACATCATAAATAAAAATACCTACTATTAATGCCTATGGTATGGTGGATGTGTCAGTTTGAGGGTTTAAGGAACTCCTCATCTGTTTGACAGATTATGGAGTGGTTTCCTCCCTGGTGCTAATCGTCTCGATACAAGAACTTAATCTCCCGAACCTAGTTAGAAATGTCCTCTCGATAACAACATCCCTTCGTGATGCAAACAACTGTAGCTATTTTTTGTTATAATTCAATAACAAACTATTTATTAATCCCAAATAAAAATATACTAGATATATATTACAAAAATAATAATAATTACAAATGAAATAATAAAAACTTGGCCTCTACCTCCGCACTCCTGGGAATCGAATTGCTAAGAATCTCAACATGGGAAACATCATCATCAAAGGTGACTCAATGAATATTATCAACATTCTCACTAAATCCTTAAATCCTAGTTGGACCATCAGGGATTTCATTAATGAATCTCATAACTTATGCAATGGTCTTAACATCATTTTCAAGCATGTGTACAGGGAAGGGAACAAATCTAGATTTGCTTGCAAATATTGGAGTTTGTAGCAATGATTACAAAGAGTGGCATGATATCAATGACACTCCTACTAAAGTTAGAAACATCATTTCAAATGAAACGAATTCACTCATTAGTACACCTTAGCCGATGGGGCAAAAACACATGTGCAATCCCAAAGCTAGATCTCAATGGCATTTCGGGCATGCCCAAATTTATTCTTCCATGTTCTCGAAAATTGATCACACAAAATTTTTCAGGGAGAAAGAAGTGGATTTTATTTCTTACGTGGGCCTTGCCCTTTTTTTTTTTTCTCGTGCACACTTGCTTGCTTGTTTGCGGACACTATGGCCTTGAGTGTCTTGCGACATCGTGAGTGGTTTCCCATGTTTGCAACTCATTTTCATGGTCTATGTTGGCTTAGTGCATGTTTATTTGTATCCTAGCTTACACGTTATCTTTTTAACTTAAATTTGTTCTCTACATGCATGTTTGTTCGTACTAACACTTGTTTCCTACCCAGGTTGTGTACATGTACCTTAGTTTCTACCAAGTGCATCCCCTCCCTTCTACAGTGGCTCAATATCGTTGGTTGGTCCTCTTTTGGGGCCATATTCTCCTATCTCGCAACGTCACATGCACCCCCAAAGAGGGGGGCATCATTTTGGTTTACACACACTACACAACACAATACCGGTATAGTTCATTTTCCAAGTTTCGTCCATGAAACATTAGGTTACACATTGAGTGGATTCATATTAGTCTACAAAAATCCATACACAGTGGCTTTTACAAGGAAGATTTTCCTTAGCATTCAGGGAGAAGTTATAGGTTAGAGGATAAATAAAACCTTCCTCTCTATACTAGTTCAATCGGTGGTGTCGGATCACCCAAAAAACCAGAAAGTATAGAGATCTCTTTAGTTTTGGGAATCGATTTACGAGTTAGAGGATAAATCGACTTTCCTCCCTACACTTATTTGGCCAAAGTGGAGTGAGATTACCTAAAAACTTGCACTTCATCGGTGTTTACAAGATCCTTTCTCCACCCTATTTCTCATCATAGATCAGGTGCACATGTTCCTTTTTCATTTTCATATGTTCATTACACACTTTTACATATATACACGTGTTTTTATACATTACACATATACATGCATATTTAACTCTTCGATCATCTTCTCTTTTGCAGGTTCATTTGTATTGGAAGCAAGCAATCAACCACAACAACAACATCACTTAACATCACACATATCATACTAACATGTAGGTACATCACACACATTGGCATCTACATGCGCATTTATGCCCTAGGTTCACTCTCATAACTTTTACACTTTTTGCATCTCTAGTCTCCATGTTCCATGTTTTATCACTCCACGCTTTGTTTATCCCTTCGACAAGCATTCTACATTACTCTACACGGATATCGTGCACAATTGTGGCCACTAAGGATAGTCCCACCCCTTCATTTGCATATTTATTTTTTAGGGTTTTGATGCTTTATTTGAGGTTTTCGGGTGATTCCTTTATTGCAGTCTACTGATGACATTAACGATCATACATTTACATACACATGATAAGAAGCGAACATGGGTGAACATTCAACAACACCTCGGAGGAGGTTCCTTGTCATTTCCACAAAACAAGGTGCCCCAAGCACCCTTATCCCTATTTAAGGTGCTCCATCGCATTTTCTCAAGCTCTATATGAAGGTTTCCTCCTTCTGTTTGGCAGTCTCCACTACAATATAGTCCCACGACCTTTGTAAATCAGGTAAGACCTTTCTAACTCTCTTTGTACTTAGGGTTTATATATTTCATTTCTTAGTTTGTTTGGGTATTATTTCGATATTTCATTTTTGCATTTATTTATTTATTAAATGCTTCTATAAAGCATCATATTAGGATAGGATATTCCATTTTAATTTAATCGAGAGATATTTGACAAAGTGTCTAAAAGAAATGTGGTCTCATGGAATTTTGTGATGACATAATGTCCAAAAAATGGGTCTATTGAAAAGGCCTTGGAATATTTTAATAAAATGTTATTGGAAAGTGTAAATCGAGACTCCATAATCTTTGCCAACATACTCCCAACTTGTGACAAAGTAGGAGCTTTAGAGTAGGGTATGGACATAAACCAAATTATGGTGGAAAGGAGATTTTTGTTAGATTTCATAATTATAAATTTTTGATAGATATGTATGTAAAACGTGTAATCATATACACAACACAGAACTATTTGACAAAACACCTCCAAATAATGCGGTTTCAAAGACTATTATATTTGTAGGATATGCACAAAATGGTGTTCTTAACGAGGCTTCAAGACTTTTTGAAGAAATTTATCAAAGAAATGATTCTCTGCCTTTGTTTTTAGGGATACTTTATCCTACTAAATCAATCAATTCCACATAGTTAACATAAAGAAAATTTAATAAAATTAAAACTAAAAATGGAAATTTAAAAGATGGTCAAGAAAAAGGTGTGACACTCCCTTTAATGTGAGTGTTCTACGTTATGTTGCACTAAAATATTAGATAAAATGGGAAAGAATCAGGTATGGAGGAGGCAGTTTAGATGTTATTTGAATGACTAGTTTTGTTTGTTTTTATTTTCAAGTAGTTCCTCTACAAATTTTGCTACAATAGTTTGATAACTCTTTTTCTTCCTTGGACTCTTGTCATACAAAACACACATAGTCTTAAACCTAGATGTGTTTTAGGGTTAGAATCATAATTCCATCGCTATCAACACTATTGATTTCACCATAAATTATTAGAATAAAAGGATGAGAACTCCTCATTCAAAGGAAATTCATGATTACTCAAATAAAAGGCATGGAGTGAGAGCTTTCTCGTGTTTTTTTGTTATCGAACACTTACTAAATATAATGCTTGGAGTACCACTACCGGTGCCTCGCCATATTTGTTGCCATTAATGGTGTATGTAAAATGGGTATGATTATATCCTTAATGGTAGGTACACTTCCTCAAAGCTACATGATGACTCATAACCCTAAAATAAGACCCAACTTCTACTTTTTTTAGGTACTCTCTCCTATAGAATAAATCATTTTCCCATAAACAACATATATAAAAAATGGTTGTGGGATGAGTACGTGTGCTTTCTTGGCCTTCCCCTTTCCTCCTAAGTGGTTTCAAAAATCCATAAACATCCTGTAAAATTGCCTCTAAATACATGCCTTACTACTCAAGTTGAGCCCACCTCCTCGGTGTTTTTATAATTACTTCTACAACTCTAAAATCCTCATTTAATCAATAAAATAATCCCACATTATTTGGTTAACTTGTATGTAATACACATGTTTGATATGTGTTCCCCTCTCCTCCTCAATATCTTAAAAATGTAAGAATAACCTCCAAAATAGCATCTAAAAACATGCCTCTTCACTACATCTTTGAATTACTTCCCCACACCCAAAACCTCATATTTTACTACCGTGGTGGAATTACACCTCCTTTTAGTGGAAATTCTAGTATTTGTTATTATGAAAGGGTTGTGCTAATTTTTATGTGACATAGGAAACACACTACCCTAATTTTATTATTATGTTGAAAGGTGTTCTTTACAATGGGAAAGCTCACTTTGGGTGTTTGACATGCATAGGTAGATTGATGGCCAAAATTCAATATACATCAACATCTTGGACGGTTGTACCTCAGACCATCGATATTCATTATCCTTTCCAACAACATTGTTGTTGTTATTTAATTCCTTTCCTAAGGAGCTCCCACTTTGAGTCTTCCACAATGGATTAGAATGGCATTGACGTCTTCTTTCACACTTGACGACCTTGTGGATTCATCTAAGTCTTCCTCTTTCTTGAAATATCCTTTATTTTTCAAGTTGTTTATATGATCAAGCTTCCTCTTAAGAGCAACAACTTTTGGCAGTTCTTCCATTGATGGCTTCTCTACATTTTCAATGTCATCAACAATAGGCTTGTTGATGGTTGATGTTTCAATTAGAATCTTCTTGATAGCTTGAAAGTCATCCGAACAAGGTTTTCTTACAATGCAAGAGGATTTTCGGGCTAAAAAATGGATGTGGATATTGATAGGGCTGTGAAATCCTTAGTGGGTTTGGGAGATTCATGATACTTGGGTTGTGTCTTCTTCACATTTTTCTTGCTCGAGCAAGTGTCCATTATTTCTGGGTCTAGTTTTATTTCTACTGAAAATTAGTAGGTGCTAAAGAAAATAGACTTCACAATGCAAGCATGTTTCACACAGTCATAGACCCAAAAAAAAAAACATACGCTCAAGTCATAAGTTCTAGAACTGGACTGGGAAAGAGTATCTAAAATTGTTGTTCTACATTTAATACGAGAAATATAAAAAAAGTTATTAGAAGCACAATGGACTGAGAGAGGGAGTGAATCATTCCTTCAAAACCTTAAAACAATTTCAAATTAACTTTTATACACCATTAACATTCAATAATGCATTAATGAGATCTTAACCATAAACAAAATTCATCCACAAGAGCATAAACATGAAGGACTACACAAGAACACAAGATGTAAGTGGGAAACCCTCAAGGGAATAAAACCCACTTTGAAAATTTGTAAGACTTAAGTGAATATTACACATCATAATAGATTTCTTTAGCAAGGCACCAACTCCACAAGGAGCGCCAACTCCTAAACCCTTGTTAATATTACTCACAATAAGAGACTTGCATGTCTTCGCGAGCCCTAAACCATTCAAAATCGGTGAACCCTAAATTAGAGACACCTTTCGTAAGGATGGCAACACAACGAGCTCTGCCAACTGAAGGAAGGATTTATTAGGGTGGCATTGTTGAAGGCCATTAATTACATAAAGTTGTGAAGCCTAACAAGAGCCCTAAGTGAGCTCGAACCACTGAATAAGACACTAGAGGTGGTGGATTCTTGGGTGGCCCCCTGACAACTTTCCCTTTGTTCTTTGATGCGGATGGGAAGATAAAACATGGAGGAAATGGAGTTATATATGCATAGGGTAGAGGCAGCTCACCACAGAAACCAAATCCATCTCCGAATGACCTATTTCTTGAGATATCCATGGTTACGCCTTTTGGGGATCCAGGATACTAAAGTTAATGGGGATTTCACTCAGAAACATACTAGAGGCATTGGAAGAAGCACAAGTGGAACTGGAAAAAGAGCCAACAATGTTGCTAATAACCCACTAGGAGGAAAGGTTGCACGCAATAAAGTTTCCTCCCCTATTCTAAGCCAGGAACCACCTGCACGGAGGAAGCTTTGGTCCATCACTCATTCAAGGAGGTTTTGCAAAAGAATCCAGAGCTCAAAACCATGAGGCCTGTTGAGAGAAACCCATGTGTAACCTTTGGAGATGAAGTCCTAGAAATAGAGTCATTTTACCAAGAACATGCCCTGATTTGCATATTTGCTGGACTCTGGCCTAGCCTACCCATCCTACACGAATGGATCTCCAAGCATTGGATCCCACTACTAGAAGGAAGGTTAGATCTCTACCCTTGTGCTAAGGGAATTTTTATTGTAGCTTTTGAATCCATAGATGATAAGGATGTCATTATTAAACAACTTTGGGTCTGCCAACAAAAATACCTCATTTTAAAACCCTGGTTTCCATCATTCAACCCTCTCACTGAATCTTTTTCCCGAAAACCAATCTGGATCAGATTACCCCACCTACCTCTTCAATTTTGGGACCAAAATTGTCTGATAGCCATAGTGCAAATACCTTGGGCAACATCATCAACATTGACTCCCAAACCTCTAATTTCACACACACAAACTATGCAAGAATTCTTGTTAAGGTTTATACTTAAAAGGATCTTCCAGCTCACATTGAGCTGAAGGTGCAAAATCAAACTTGGACTCAGCCTCTAGACTATGAGGGTCTTCCTTTTAGATGTAGGAGATGTTTCTCTTTGGGACACTCTGCTTACTAATTGTGATATAGTAAAACGTAAAAATGAGAATGCTAACTAGTGGAAAAATGCCCTCTCGGAACATATGGTCTTTGAACCTAAGGATATCCCTATTTCTGATGTTGAGGAGGAAGACATACTAGAAATAGTCCCTAAAACCCCTTTGAGAGAGATCACAGAGCATGTAAACAAGGAGTCATCTGGGGATGAAACACAGAAGACAGGAAACACTGAACCAAAAGAGACTATAGCGACTAAGGAGAATGCTCCTCCTAGATGCTCAATTAATACATATCAGCCGATCACATATCTTAAAGTATGTATTCCATTACAGAAAGCTCATGATGAATGGATTACAATTTGTAACAAGAAGAAATTGTTCGCACATAAAACAATACTTAAGTTATTGATTTATTGTTGTTTGTTTGTTGTTTTCTCTAAGGCTTTGGTACTTTTATTGATAGAAATGTTTTTTTCTTTTGGGATTTATTGTAAAATCTTGATTTTGATCACTTTTATTCTGATTCAATTGTTATATCGAGTTTTGAACCCTTTTGTACAAGGCTATAGTCTCTTTCAAAGAACTATTTACCTATAATAAAAAAACAAGAGACTTGCATGAATATCACTCAACACACAAGATTTTGACAAGAATATCACTTTGAAGATATGCTACTAACACTTAGTTGATGGTGATCACAAAATTCAGCTCCAAATTCCTTCAAACCCTTCTTCAAACACACCTCCTTCTAACTCGCTCAAACTTGCACTTTCATAACCTGATTTGATCTCAAACCCTTACAAACATTCTCTATAACCTTCTTCAGTTATTTTCACTCATCATCAAGTCCCTTTTGATGCTCTTAAATAGGTTTTACTCTCCTACATTGGTCACACTTTTCCCTCCATACACAACTAATTCAAATTTGAACCAAAACTCTCACTTTATACCCTTCTCATCTCATTAACACAACATAGGTCAGTCCTACACAAGTATGTATACCAATATAACTCAAAAACATAACAATAAACTCATACATATTAATAAAGTGGACCCATATAGGTCAGTCATGCTCTAAGACATCCAAACAAGTGAAAATATGGCTCAAACCCCATCACCTAACTCATCAAAGACCTCCTAACTCATCACCATAATTTCTCAAGCCTCGAATGCTTCAAACATTTAAAATATATCATAAAACATCAACCATGGTCGTAAATTATTCATAACACTACCAAGAAGGCTCATATCATTCTCAAAACAACTATTTCTAGGAACCAGTCTTCACCTATCATGATCTATATCACACCATAGTACCTCCACTATGTCATGCAACCACTCATTGGAAATAAAATTACCTTTATATCATATCCAAGCTTTATAGAGCTCATGAAACATCCATACATGTAAACCACACTCACTTTCCTCTTCACCAAACTGAGTTACCCAAAAGCATTTTTGGGAACGCAACTAGTTTTCACCATTTCTGTCACTTTCAAGAGCTCCAAATTCATTAAAAGAGGAAAAAAATGCATCCCTATTCACTCTCAAACTTATATAAATTATCAATCAATCCAAAACATGAGACTTCTATCTCAATCTTCTAGCCAGAGCAATCTTGTCCTAGAAAACAAACAACCTTCTTCTTCACAAACTGAGTTGGTTCACCCATCAAATGACATCATCATGAGATAAAAATTATACCATTGGAAATTTATTTGAATCATATTTCCATAACATCTTACATTTCCTTCCAAATCCAAATGGAATGCCTTCAACAAGGTTTATCTCTAAAATTGCCCTTTTTGGCCCAAAAACCAATCAACCTATTTTGACCTTTATAGGTCATCAAAACACCTCACCAAGCTATAAAATCACTCCAAACATGTATCATATCTCCCATATATCTCATAACACTAAATTATTCATATGGTTTAATGGAAAACTTATAAGCAAATCCTTCTTTCCTTGAAACAAAAAATCTGAGTGGGGTCCACTCATTGTCATGAACTCTAATCACCACCATATGAAATTTGAGAGAGTCCTATCCATAATCCAATCATCACATTTTATGATCCAATCCATTTTGGGCTCATACAAATAATATTTCTTCCATCGCTAGCAAACTAGGGTTTTGGAGGGTTTTGACCTTCTTACCTTCTTAACAATCATTCATAAAGAATAGCCCCTCATTTAACCTCATTCCAACTTTGAAACCTTCTTAGCTCCATGATTCATCATCCTTGAAAGTCTCATGGGCCCATGCAAAGGTTACACATGTCATCCAAGCAAATCTTTCCCATATCGAGCTGGAAAACATGCTCTTAAGAACCTTGTTTTGGTCTAAACCTCATATCTTGCAAAATCTTCATCATGACAACCTAAAATTTTTCCCACAACACCATGACACCTCTTCTAACATCTCTAATCATCACTTTTCCACAAATATCTTTGCATCTTCACCACCACTAGGACTTGCATGACTAGGCCTTGGGGTTTTGCATGTTTTAAGTCACAACCAAGTGAACTAACATAATAACCATGCATAAAACCACTACTAACTACTTCTACATGTTTAATATGATGTGACATACCTTATTAAGTATTTCCAAGAGCTCACTCACTTCTGCAAATGACTATCATGCCTTATTAGGCCTCTATGCACTAAGATTAGGTCTAGTTTAGACCTATACCAAGTAGGAAAACACCATGACTCTGCTTCCAAGCTCTCTAAAAGGAAATAACATACTTAATACAAAATTTCTCACACCTCTTCATGCCTTCATGATCTCACATAGATTTCAAACTAATTCTCATGTTCCATTTGGTCTCCAAGCACCTAAACTAGGTCTAGATGAGCACATGTAACTGAGTCTTTTACCTATATTTGCAATCTAAAGCTCATGTGAGTGCCTCAACACACTCCTATCATACTCTACATGATTCTACCATGCTTCTTAAGCCACCAACAAACTCTACTCATCATGTTCTATCACCTAGGCTAGCTAGGTCACTTGACTAGGCTTGTTAGACCAAGCCAATCTCATTGAATCCACTCATGCAATCATGAAACAACCTGAACATCCATGCCACCATCATACTAATCACCCTCTAAAATTTCTCCATCATGAATATTTGTCATTAATGATCTTTTACATCAATGACAACACTTATGCTCACTCATGCCAACAATCTCCCCCTTTGTCATTGATGGAAAACCACCTAGATCTCCCCCCCTTTTGCATTAATGAAAAAGCTTACCTCATCACATGATCTTCATCTTATTCAAGCATATTTTGTAGTCCTTATTGGTTGGAAACATCAACCAAATCCATCAAACAAGCACATAATTTTGTCTTACCTTCCTTATAATATGATTTTAACTTCATCATAGCTTGAAAACACTCTTTCTTGACCCATCTCAACCGATCGTGCTCACTAGCTTGATTATCTCTTTCATACAATGGTTTCTCATAACCTTTAGGGCTTAGATCCCTAAAACATACCTTTAGTACATTATATACCAACTTCTCCATGCTCAAAATCGAAACACAATATGAATCCACTCCTTATAGCTCCCCGTCAGTGGGTTTATACCATCCTCCTCTAATCGTAAATGTAAATACTAGCTCACATACCTTGCTTATTTTCCATAAATATGGATTGGAGAATTCATCACAAATCTGAAGCATTATTTTAGTGTTTTCATCCCTTTTTTCATTCTATCGCAACCTCCTTGAGCATATGACTTACTCTCTTTATCACTATACCTACAAACATGACTAATACTACTACACAAGCCTTCTAAGCACCTTGCACACTTGATTGGGATCAAAACTAGCCCCCGCTGCCTTGATGGGCCATATCAAACATGTAGCATACCATTTTCTTTCTTTCACATTCAATGTACCTTGATTCAATGCAAATTTCATTCATAATGAAGGCAAATCATATAAACCTTGCAACTTTGTTATTTTCATCTTCCTTGGAGTTCATAGCATACAAGCTCCCCTCAACCTATGTCATCATACTAAGACCTCCAACACTCATATGCAGACTTGACGGAAGGCACGTCAACTTATAAGCCCGGTTATATATCTACCGAAAAGGCATCATAATCACAACAAAAACACAACAAATTTGTAGTAGATTAGCAAGAGCACCCAACGAACTCAATCAACTTCCTTTCATACTTGTAACATTCTTATGACCACCGATAAAACACTTCCTTAAATTTTCTCCATTCAAATTCTATGATGTTTAAACACTTTCACACACTTCATGCTTGAAACATGAAACCAAAACCACCTTGTAAGCATATGCTAGGAATTTAGTATTTACACGGGTTTTTACCGATGTGTAAATAGTAAGTTAGTAAATGTAAACTAGTTGTTAAGTTGTTACATTATTGTTTTATAACAATAATGTTTATTATTATTTTGTTATACCCATAACATTTATTTACGGGTCATTTGTTGTTAGTACTTCCTATTAATTAGGAAGTTGGATTCCTATTGTAATGGCTATATAATAGCTAATGTAATATTCCCGAGTGTGTGTTGAATAAAAGAACATTATTGTGTTAACTCTATCACAAATTTAAGATTTAGCAGTCTTAATTCTTTTCCTGTGATGGAATTTTGAGTGTAGCTAGAGGTAGTTAAGTTGTTTACTATTGCCTTAATAATGAGAAACTAAATTTGTGCATAATATTTTTGTATAGAAATCAATAATTTTTTTGTTTAGGTTTGGGGAATGTATGTACAAAAGCTTTGGTATTCCTCTTCCTATGCATGCTCAGCTAAGCACCATTGTTTACAGTCAACCTGTGACTAATCGATGGTCATCTCTGTGATGGCGGGTGTCATATAAATTCAACATTACCTGGTTTCATAGAGAAGTATTGTATTTGTGTGAAATTAGTATTGATTTACATGACTATTGTCAGCCCGTGATCTGCACATGGCTACCTACAGTTGATATGTATGTAATCCAACAAAGTGGTGCCTAAGGTCTATTTTCTACAGTGGTTTTCGTCGTCCTTCTCAGTCGACCTGCTCGGATCTGTTGTTCAACGTGCCTGCAGATTGGCTATTATTCATTGTCATTCTGTTACTGACATTATTCATTTTCTTCCAACACCTATTCCAGTATGCTTGCATTCTAACCTACCATCCTAGTTTACACACATTTCATATCTTTGCATTTCAATTTCGAATCCAGAAAGAGCAAGAAGTTTGTATTGGCGGATCTCACATCACCCTCTCCGCGATCTCAGCTCTAAGAAAACTCATTGAAGACCTGTAACGACTCAACTCACTGAACCACCTATCTCAGATCAAGCCTCTAACACCTCAGTGATCAAAACAGGCTCTACAGATCATTGTGCCAATCCATTAGAGTTTTACATACACAGACTCATTCATGACTTGTATTGGATCCTCCAAACCACCAACCATTACCTCAAGGTTTCCCACGTGTTTAATATTCAACTGATTGGAACGTCCATGTTGGTAACAAAGTAAAAAGGCCCGCGTGTTTTTTTGGATCGCCATTCCAAGCATCTGTTGTGCATACACACAATGAGCTCAACTATCCATGCATTAATTAATGTGTCATGTACTAGATTGTAAGTTCTGTTATATGTTGAGTTTTTTGTAGTTTGGAGTTTAGTTTGAAGTCATAAAAATTCGATTTGTCTTAAAATGTGCAAAGTAAAAATATATGTGACAATAAGTCTTGTAATCAAAGGATTTGTTTATGTAGTCATTGTCAATTGTTGTGTCCCATATAATTAAATCATTGGTAGACAAGTCTTTATAGATAATGCTATATAAATATTATCAAGAGTCTCATTATTTAGTCCAAGTGATATTGAGTCCATGTTGAACATATTAAATAGTTTAGTGTATTAGGGTCATTGTGAAATTTAGCAGAAGTCAAAATATAGAGTTATTGTCATTGTTGGTTACAATTTTACCGTGGATCACTGTAAAGTTGAGTCATTTTCTATGTTGTTGTAAAGGTCGTGTCGGGTTAAATTGTACAAAGTAATAAAAATAAATATAAATATAAAATACCTTATGGACGCATTTTCAGTGTTACCCGACGTCCGAAAAATAAAGTGTTAAACATTGCATGGGAGACAACAAAATAAAGTACAATGTAGAAACAAATGTGCCTCATGTTCGTTTTGCTTTGAGTTAGCAAAGCACATATATACTTCTGAGGAAAGAGGCATCGAGGTTGGAGGTTGATCAACGACCTCTCGTTAGCCATCAACGACGGGCCACATTTGTGGTATGATGACATTTGTTTTGGTTGTGTGGTGTGGATTCCATTTTTCAAATTTTGTGTGGTGTGAAAAATAATAACATATGATGTAAATTCTTGTTCACTTGTGTGTATTCCTCATGTAACCCATTTTGTAGAAACATTGTAGAATATTGATCAAAATGTATTATAGCAATACTGATGTGAAGGTTATTGGTAAACTAGGAAAACCAATTGTAAGGTTTTTCGTAAACCTGTAAAACCAATTGTGTAAGGTTTTGGTGAACCTATAAAACCAATTGTGAAAGGTTATTGGTACACCTGCAAAACCAATTGGGTAAGGTTGTTGGTAGAATCTAGAGAAAACCATCTATGGAAGAAATGTGTGTTAGCACATGTGCGAAGTTTTGTGCAAGTTGGATGTTGTACAATTGAGAAGTTGATCATGATCACACAAAGGTGGCACGCTATAATCAAATAATGAGATATGTTTTACCACATAAAAACTAAGGGGGAATGTTAGGAATTTAGTATTTACATGGATTTTTACCTATGTGTAAATAGCAGTTAGTAAATGTAAACTAGTTGTTAAGTTGTTACATTATTGTTTATAAACAATAATGTTTATTATTATTTTGTTATACCCGTAACATTTATTTATGGGTCATTTGTTGTTAGTACTTCCTATTAATTATGAAGTTGGATTCCTATCAGTAATGGCTATATAATAGTTGGTGTAATATTCCCGAGTGTATGTTGAATAGAATAACATTATTATGTTAACTCTGTCCAAATTTAAGAGCATAGTCAACTAATGTGCATATCTTGAAGTCATGACTTGGTTTAATCAAGTAATCAGGTCTCCTTTTTCACTTTTTATGTTAGAACTACTTGTGTCATCTTCTTCTAGAGCTCTCATACTTTTGTCTTCAAACTGAGTATATTCCTTAAGATCACCATTTGCAACATTGAGAAGTCAACAAAATCACATATCTTTGATAAAAAAAAAAAAGCTTCATGGTCAGAACACCTCATACCTTGTTCTTTGACTTGACTTGCTTATACCTTCAAGACATAGTCCCTTAACAACAAAGACACATTACATACTTATCCTTTTAGAGCTCATACAAATATCAATTAGAGCATTTACTTAGATCCTTAGCACACCATTATTTTACATATCGACTAAGTACAATCTGTAATAGGATTACTTGACAAGACATACCTATCTAGATTTTAGGTTCTTAACTGACTGTACACAGAAATTGACATAAATCTAGACTTTTCTAACTCTTGACAACCATACTTTGTAATTATTGAGTCCTTAACATAACAAGATTTTCTAGCATACACTTTTGACAATGTATTCTTATCACATGACATCTTTCATACAAATGAAGCTATGACACACAATAAGGTTTTATAACATACCTTGATGGATAAACTAAACTCCCCTGATGTGAGAAAGACACCATAGCTACTTGAGACCTTAAAACACTAGCTTATATCCATCAAATTCTGACCATGAGCCCTAAGAATCCTTCATGAATGAGTACACACCTTGACACATACCAAGAACATTGACTGAGATCACATACTTCAAAAGATAAGACATGATATGCTTAACACAATTTTACATACCTTCACATGCTTCAATCACATAGGATGATGGCTCCATGAATCCTAATGGAGGCATCAAAGCTTCTAAATGAATCTAACACAAAAATCACCCAAGTCCTCATGGGAGAGGACACCAAGATATTACATTAATTTCTTCAGCTTGTTGAACCTTTGATTCCTTATCAACAAATAGACCTTTTGAGTATTTGGCCCACTAGCAACATTAGAATTTTCATCAAGACTAGGCTTGACTTCTTCCTTCTTCTTATAGATATCTTTCCTCCATCTCGTAGTATCTTGAAATATGACCAACCTTGTTGCATTTGAAGCAAGTAATAAGACTCCTACCTTGAGAAACTCCATATTTCCAACTTTGTCTAGGAGGACTCAGATTGCAGACCCTAGCAATATGGCCAACTTGATTTCATTTAAAGCATAAAACCATATCCATGCATCATTTTCTATATTAGAGTAGTTTCAATTCCTCAAGTACGTCATGCGTACACTGCTTTTGTTTGTATATAGTTCTTTCTTCTTACATGCTCCTTGTGTGCGCTCTTCTTTTGCTTCCAAAGATGTCGGCTTATCTTCCATCGCTTTCCAATTTTGTAGGGTTCAAAAAGAGTTCGTAAATGCTTCAAGTGACTTCAAGGGGTAGTTCTTTAAAATTGTAGATCGAATTTCATGTTTCTCGAAGACTCCATGCCTAATAGATGCTCCAGGATATTGGTCTCCTTTATCTAACATGCAGATGGTCCCAAAAGTTGCCAAATCGTTGTCCAAAATAACTCTCCTAGTTATTTTGAAAACTTACATCTCCATTTTGGCTCTAAGGCTCAACATTGTAGGTTTTGCGCACTTTGATTGCTTCTTTGGCAAAGTTCTTGGTTGTAGTTCCTCGCGTGCTCTCTCATGCTCTCCATTTTCTTCATGCCTTCCACTTTCCCTGTTTATCCTCTCTATCTTCTTTCACTCCTCTTACATGTATTCTCAATGCATTCTCCTTCCTCCCAGTAATTCATTCACCCTTCGTGTGTGCCTCGGGTGTACTTCCTAGTAAGATTGCTTTCCCGATATCCTTACATGCTCATCTTCTTTTGTTGTGCATGACCTTGTGATGATCACACCCTATACCATATTTTCCTCCCGCAAGTATTCCTTCCATTTCTGCCATGCATGTTACTTTTTCTCGCCCTATCCTTTACTTCTTCTCTTGTACTTCTTCCTCCGCACGCTCTTTTTTCCTTCTTATGTGTCAATCTCTATGACACGTAGCAGCTTGCCTGTCGAATTAGTGTATCACATGCAACCTATCAAAGCACTCCAACATGGTGTCGAATCTGTGCAACCAACTAAAGTGTGACACGTGGCAGAAAATGAAAAAATAGCTGATGACATGGGTTACACTCCAAATCATTCAAATTCAAATGTTGGTGGGACTAGAAAGGTGAGAAGCTGGAAAACGTCCCTCACGCTATTAATGCAGGATCTAAACACTCCAACCATCCAATTTGAATCATATTTCACTTCCTTCCTGCTCTTACATGCCAAACAGACATGGGGAAGTGCATTTGAAAAATTTGCAGGTAGATTTATAGGCATTCATTGTTGATTATTGGTGGTTGGGTTTTCAAATTGGATTTTCCCTCCTCCTACTCTTCTCTCATCTATTCATCTATAAATGTAAGATCATTGCTAATTATAAAAGGTTGGACTTTTTCATTTTATATAGGTATTTCCTCGTATCTTGAGTTACGGGCCTATAGATATGGTCTTTGCATGTGATACCGACCTCATACGCTATCAGAATCGATCAGTGCATTTCTAGAAGTAATAGAAGCATTTTTGTGGCTATTCTTTGCCTTAACCTGTTTTTATTCTTCTTCCTTGCCTTTCCCTCACGTTGTGTGTTTTTCATGCTTTCCCACGTCCATTGCATTTTCTTTTCTAGTTTGTTTCATGACGATGATTATGTGACTACGTTCTAGTCTTTATTACGTGTTTATATCCTTTCTCGTATCTTCCATCATTTTCACTCAAGGTTGATTGTGTTCATCCCCCTTTCTTTCTCGGTCCCATCGCCTCCCCTTAGTTTAGTTTTCCCTTTTTGCATATCCTTTTATCCCTAGTACCTTGGCATGTTTATCTTAGGATTTCCATTTCAGCATTAGGAGTTACAGTATGCAGAGAAATAAGTAGAGGAACCCGGCTTCTCCCGAAGGTCTCGTCTCAAGCGCGTAAGGTCCCACAACTTAGAGACAATCTTGTTGTTACCTTAATGACTCAGGTTAACCTGATCTCGATACAGGTGCAAGTTTGAGCTCCAATAGTTTCTGCACACGTGGTGGGACAAACATCAAAGCTTAAATTTCATCATTGTTAAGTTCTAGTGTGTGACTTAGTGATTTATAGCCTTTAGAGGCTTGGTTTAACACATCTAATGACTCCCAAAACTCGATCTATTGTTTTCAGCAGCTCTGCACCTTTCATGAGAAGAATGCATACCAGACAAAGTGCAGTAGTTGAAGAGTCCTTTGAATACCTCAAGCTATCTCTAAGGAGAACATGTAGCAGAAATACCATGTATGCATCTCCATCTTTCGCGCACCATGCACTTTCCACTCCACCTCTCGTAGACCTCTCCATGCAACTCCGTCATGACAACTTCACCACCTCCGAGGAACTTTGTCAACTTTATCGAAGAAGTCCTCTTGTCCTAAATGCACAACATGATATGACAATAGCCATGCTCAAGAGAATTCCATACTTCATTGGTGAGAATCAAGTCACTCCTTTCAAACACATTCTCGGACATGGCCAACATGTGCTCCATCTATTTAATCGCACATAATGATGTAGCAAATGCTGCTCGCGCTTTGTTAAAGGGAAAATCACTTCAATGGTACAAAAGCCTAATACCTACATCTATTGCTACTAGGATGAACTTGGAATGGCTCTTTTGCAACTATTTTGAAGATAAATCAGATCACCTATCCTTGGTGGAGCAACTCGATAACAACGAAAAGAGAGCCCAATGAGCATATGACCGATTTTAATATTAGATTCCAAAAAGACTTGGGACTGAATCCCTCAAGTGGTAAGGCCTACAGTCCAACATTATTTCCTATATTATCTAAGGGATTTGAATAGTGACATATTAGTCATGATTAAGTCCGTGTGGGGTAGAAACTTACCTATTACTTACAATATTGCAATAAAGGTAGAGAATGGCCTCATCCAGTGGGAAACTTGGCCCCTAGACCACTTGCACTTTATTCCCAGAGATGTATCCAACACCCTAACCTTCTGCTGCTCATGTTCTTGTCAGAGCACACAACTTGTCATCCACATCCTATTCTCCCACACAAAAAAGGAAGATGAAGAAATGAAAACCATGATTAGAAACTTGTCCAATAAAGTCATATCACTAGAAAAGTAGTAGGCGCAAGCCTTCAGAAATAATTCTAATCATGGGTATAATCAGAGTCATCATCCCTTTAGAAATCAATATGCAAATTAGAGGTATGGGTATAACCAACAAAATGATATATGGCATGTCAATGTGCACCTTCCCTTATAAGTAATTCCTCCTATGCAGACCTCTTCTAACGCAAGCCAAGCACTTGTCCCAAGACATAACAATATGGCATAGAAGTCGAATGGTGTGTCCTCGCAATATGCCTCACATTCAAAATCACTATGCCAATGTTGCACACACATGATTACATGATTCAAGTTGCTTCTAGTTGTGAACCTTCCACAAGTGCAAGCGAAGCTTGATAATAAAAAAAAATGTCATAAGCTCCTCATGAGGCCAACCTTATGTTCTTTGGCATTGAAGACTTATGTGCAATTAATCAAGCTGCAGATGACACAAATAGACCACACACCCAAGTTTTTGACAACACAAGATATAAGAAAAGAATGCTTGAGTCGTGCACAACCTTTATCTCCTACAAAGACAGTGCCGATCCTTAATATCACGGGATACATCTCATCAATCCAAAATTCATGGCATGTAAATTCCTACACACAAGGTTTTGCGCAATGCTTCGCAAAAGTGGAGTGTGCCCTCCTTTGTAGGTCAAGCCTCTGCGCTGCCTAAGTCACGTGCCTCTACACCCAAATAGTTAAGAAAGGATGTTGTTGTGCCCCAAATGCACAAGTCAATGGGCCTTCCATTCAACATTGTGAACCAAATGAAGAAGAAAATGTAAATGTCACAATGTGGGATGCCCTGACCATTCCATCTCGGTGTGAATTCTTGCGTAAAGCTTTAGTTCAACTCCCACACACTAATCTAGATGTCTAAAAACTGTGCACAACTATCAATATCTCATCAAGCGAGGAGAAGCAAAAGCAAGGTTGTCAAAACCTCACCCTTTTACATGTCCTTGATCATAGGAAAATACCTAGTACACAATTGTATGATTGACTCAAGCGTTAGTACTTCAGCTATGCACAAGAAAATTGTTGATGTCTTAGGTCTTAAGTACAACCCCTTGCCCAAAGGAGTCTTACATCTTGATGGCTCAACTATTACCACTCTAGGAGTCATCAAGGATCTTTAGTTAACCCTCCATGCATGTCTCAGCCTTACAATAACTCAAGACATGTCAATAATTAACCTACCTCCTGTTTTTCCATGTGTTTATTAAGAGATTTTACTCACAAAGTGGGTGGTTACTTGTCTTTTTCTTAGTCCCATATACTACTAAAGACAAGGTATGGTACCCATTTACCATACAAGCTGAGCCTACATTTTCCTATCATGTTGAGTCATATAACCAATCCCTCTCGTAGCCAATTACCTAATCCAAGAAGAAAAAGTTTCAGTTTCTGAAGAACAACCTATTCCTCCTCCTCTACCTGATTTAGTGCTAGATGAATGGGTAGAAAGGCATCATAAATTTGATCCATATGTTGAAGAGCTTAAAGCCTTTGAAACTGGACTTGGAACTTATTACATCCTTGAAGAAGAAGTTGTGTTTCCGTGCGCACTCAAGAAGAATGAAGAAAATGTTGGTCTATGGAAGTTGTTCTTTGACGGCTCCATACAGGAATGGCACAGCACATGTGTGGTTCTCATCTCTCATAAGGATGATAAGTTCTTCTTCACACACACATTTTAATTTACATGTTCCAACAATGTAACAGAGTACAAAGCATTGGTGCATGGCCTTCTCATTGCTAAGAAGAGATAGATTAAGACACCACTGCAGATCTTTAGGGACACGAATTTGTCATTCACTAGGTCACAAGCAAGTGCACAACAAATAATAATCTTATCAAAGCTTATAAACATAGATTTTGGGATCTCCTTGAGAGCTTTGATGCTTTGAATCTATAGGTGGTATAAAGAAAAGAGAATAAATAATCGATCAAATGGTCGTGCTTAGTTTGAAGTTTTCTACTATGGAGTATTTTATCAATGACAACATGCAAAGACGTCAAAATGGTGATTAGACCATCTATTCCGCATAAGAATACCAGTTGAAAGGTGTTTGATAGTGACATAAATATCGTCTAGTTCATTCACAACGAAGTTGATTTCTCTTCAAGCATGCAAGCTAATTTGCATCACAAATATGGTGACCAAGTGATATAACTCAAGATAATTGTCTAAAGGGTTGGTCACCTTAGAGAAAATGTTTAGCTCGATGAAGATTTCAAGGGTGAAGAAAAGTATATGCAAGTAGATAAAGAAGACTTCTCCCCAATCACTATTGCATGTGGCAAGGAGTTCTTTCTTGAGAGTAAAGCTTGTGCGCATGATTAAAAACAGACTTCATCTTTCACGTGTGAGAAGTGCAAGTGACATTTTATCATGGGAGTATGAATACCTCAAAGGATTTGATCGAGTTTTTCTCAACACTCCATTTACCTTGATCCTAGTATCAATCCGATGAGATAAAAATAAAGACCATTCAATCCAAGGATACACCCCTCATGAGGAAATATTTATCTAAACTCATCGAATCAAAGATAATATTTCCCATAAAATACTATAATTGGGTCACAAGTCTTGTTCCAGTGTGCAAGAATAATGGTGAAATCAGAATCTACATCAATTTCAGAGATTTGAACAAGGCATCTTTGAAGGATCATTATCCTTTGCCTTCTATGGAGTAGATTTTGTAGACTATGGCTAGCACACAAAGATTTTCCATGCTAGATGGGTATTCAAGCTTTAATCAAATCATGGTCAAGGAAGAAGATCAGTTCAAAACAATGTTTACAACCAAATGGGGAACATATGCATATCAAAAGATACCCTTTGGTTTTTCTAACGCAGTGTGCAACATTCCAAAGTCGCCATGGACATTGCCTTTAAAGGATACATCAACGAGTTCATCCTAGTTTACTTGGATGACATAAATGTCTTCTCAAATCGGAGCGTGGATCACATACCATGCCCGGAAAAGGTCTTTGAGAGATGTATAAAATTTGGGGTATCTCTAACCCCAAGAATTGCAACTTCATTGTAGTGTAAGGTGACATTTTAGGCCATGTGGTCTCAAGGGATGGAATCACTATTGATCCTGAGCACATTTTGTCATCCTTAATCTCTCCCGATCAGTGCATAAGAAGGCCTTGTAGTCATTCCTAGGAAAAATCAACTTTGTTAGGTGCTTCATCACTAAATTTTCAAGACTGGTTAGGCCCATCACCCTCGTGCTCAAAAAGGACACATTTACATACAAAGTTCTCATGTGCTCTTTGGATGGACATAATCACAATGAAGAAGGCAATAGGTGCTTCACCTTATAAACTTGTTTATGGAAAGGAAGGTCGACTTCCTTTATCTCTTAAGTTGCTTTCATTAGTGCTTGCCCAACATCGAGTTTGACACGATCATCAAAGAGAAATTAGAATGGTAGAGCTGGTTGAACTTGAAGAATTGAGGAACTCTACCATGATCAAGCTAGAAAAACATCAAAAATCAATAAAGAAGTGGTTCAACAGAAAGGCTAGGCCCCAAGCTTTCAAATTTGGTGACTTAGTTTTAAAGTGGGATGTTGACAGAGCCAAACCAGGGTGTCATTCAAAGTTTGATGCACTTTAGAGTGGCCCATACATCATCATTTCGTGTAAGGAGGCTAACTCTTTTGAGTTATCTCACCTTAATGGAGGTGTGCTATCAATCCCAATTAATGGGATTTATCTCAAACCCTTCCATTAAGTTTTCTGCATCATTATATATATTATAGTAGTTTTAATTCCTCCAAGTGCATTGTGCGCACACTATTTTTTATATATATAGTTATTTCTTCTCACATGCTCCTTGTGCGCACTTTTTTAATTTCAGGATGTCGCTTATCTTCCAAAGAGCTTTCACCAGCTTTTCAAGGTTCAAAAGAGTTCAAATGCTTCAAGTGACTTCAAGGGGTGGTTCTTTAAAATTACAGATCACAATTTCATGTTTCTAAGAAAACCGCATGCCCAATGGATGCTCCAAGCTACTAGTCTCCTTTATCTAGCAGGCATATGGCCCCAAAGTCACCAAAATGTTGTCCAAAATAACTTCCCTAGTTATTTTGACAACCTATATCTCCATTCGGGCTCTAAGGTTCAACATTGCAGGTTGCATGCACTTTGATTGCTTCCTTGGCATAGTTCTTGGTTACATTTCCTCACATGCTCTTTCATGCTCTCCATTTGTTTCACACCTTCCACCTTCCCTTTTATCCTCTCTATCTTCTTTCACTCCTCTTACTCACATTCTTGGTGCATTCTCCTTCCTCCCCGTAATTCATTCACATTTCATGCATGCTTTGAACTTGCTTCCCGGTAAGCTTACTTTCCCGATATCCTTGCACCCGCATCTTCTTATTGTCATGCATGACCTTGAGATGATCGTGCCCTCTTCCATATTTACCTCTTGTAAGTATTCCATTTATTTCTACCACACACGTTACTTTTCACGCGCCCTCTCCTTGACTTCTTCTCTTGTGCTTCTTCCTCCACGTGCTCTTTTGTGCCTTCTTCTATGACAATATTTGTGACACATAGCATCCTCGTCAAAATGGGTGTATCACACGCAACCAATCAAAGTGCGCCAACATGGCATTGAATCCGTGCATCCAACTAAGTGTGACATGTGGCATAAACTAACAAAATAGTTGATGACGTGGGTTACACTCCATATCATTCAAATTCAAATGTTGGTGAGAATGGGTAGGTGAAAAGTTGGAAAATATCCCTCATGTCATTAATGCAGAATCTGATCACTCCAACCACCTGATTTGATTCATATTTCACCTCTTTCCTTCTCCTACATGCCAAACAAACATGGGGAAGTGCATTTGACAGATTTGTAAGCATTCATTGTTGATTGTTGGTGGTTGGGTTTTCAAATCAAATTTTCCTCCTTCTCTTCCTCTTCTCTCATCCATTCATCTATAAATATAAGAGCATTGCTCATTGTAAAGGGTTGGAATCTTTCAGTTTGTATAGGTATTACCTTGCATCTTGAGTTGAAAGCCTTTATATTTGGTCTTTACATGTGGATATCAGCCTTATACGCCATTATAATTGATCTGTGCATTTCTGGAAGTAATAGAAGCATTATTTTGTGGCTATTCTCTACCTTAACCTATTTTTATTCTTCTTCCTTTCCTTTCCCTCACATTTTTTATTCGGTACACTTTCCCACATCCCTTACATCTCCTTTTCTAGTTGTGTTTCATGACAACGATTGTGTGATTGTGTTCTAGTCTCAGATTACACATGTCTAGCCTTTCTCTACATATCTTCCATCATTTTCACTCAATGTTAATTGTGTTCATCCCCCTTTCTTTCTCGTGATATCGCCACCCCTTAGTTTAGTTTTCCATTTTCACATATCCTTTTATCCATGGTCCTTGGCATGTTTATCTTAGGATTTCCATTTCAGCATTAGGAGTAGCAGTAGCAATAGAAATAGGTAGAGGAATTGGCCTTCTCCGGAGGTCTATCTCAAGTGTGCAAGGTCCCACAACTTGGAGACAGTCCCATTTTTCCTCAATGACTCACTTCAACATGATCTCGAGACGGTGAAAATTTGAGCTATAACAAGTTCATATAAACAATACCTTGCAATGTGACCTTTCTCATGTCAATTGTATCATGCCACATTATTTGCTTGCTCACTCCTACTATCTCTCCATAGATGTTCATCCTTGACAAACCTTCTACATTCCTTAGCCCTATGCCCAAAACCATTGCAAGTAAAACAATAACCATTAAATGACCTTTCATACCTTGAAGCATTGGGTTGCCTAATAGACTTTGTCTTCATATTGTTCTTGATCTGATCATTATTTGAACCAATAGGATTCTTGCTTGAAACAACATCATTTTTCATGACCTCCTTACCTTTGAGGCTCTCCTTTGCTTTGGCAGCTTCTTGATTTGATTCAGAGATATTTTCATCCTTCTTTGATTCATTTTTGAAACCTAAACCTAACTTGTCACTTGAATGTATTTGGCTGCTCAACAAATCATCTAAGTTACTTGTACTCTTTTCAAAATTTTGAAACATTTTCAGTTTTTTTGAAGCAAGATCTAACTTTGATTACAAAGTCTTCATGGCCATTTCAAACTTGATGCACTCATCCTCTTTAGTCTTGATACTAGTAGTAAGCAATCCAATATAAGTTTTCAACTGAGTACACTCCTCCTTTTTGTCTTCGTGCTCTTTAAGGATTACCATCAATTTGTAATCCATTCCTTTTGTACTATTGATCTCGTCGGGTTCACTACTGCTAGAAGGGATGATATATTCATACAAATACTCCAATTTCTCCCATAGTTCCCTGGTAGAAACACAATCTACAACCATGGTGCTCACACATTCTTCCAAAGAGTCAAAGATGATATCCTTGGAAATTTATTCCATGGGATCTGATAAATCAAACTCTCCAATACTAAATTCATAGCCAAGAGAACTTAGATATACCTTCATTCTAAGTATCTCAGAAGGCATAATTAGTTCCATTGAACTTAGGACCTTCATATGGAAAGCACTCTTCTCCCATTTTAATCACCTAAACTTGTGCTCCAAGAGAATATCCTTTCAAGTGATTAAACTTCTCCAAAAGGACCTACTATGATACCAATTGTTGGAAGCACAATGGACTAAAAGGGGTTTGAATCAGTCCTTCAAAACATTTAAACAATTTTAAATTAACTTTTATACATCATTAACAGTCAACCGTGCATTAATGAGATCTTAACCATAAACATCATTCATCCACAAGAGCATAAACATGGAGTACACAAGAACACAAGATGTAAGTGGGAAACCCTCAAGGGAAGAAAACCCACTGAAATTTTTTTTGATATTACTCAAAACAAATACTCAAGTGAATATTACACATCATAAGAGATTTATTTATTGAGGCACAAACCCCACAAGGAGCACTAACCCCTAAACCCTTGTTGATATTACTCAAAATAAGAGACTTGCATGAATATGACTCATCACACAAGATTTTGATAAGAAGATCACTGAAGATATGCTTCCAACACTCATCTGATGGTGATCACAAAATTCAGCTCCAAATTCCTTCAAAACCTTCTTCAAACACACCTCCTTCTAACTCGCTCAATCTTGCACTTTCATGACTTGATTTGATCTCAAACCCTTGCACACATGCTCTATAATCTTTTCAGTTTTATTTACTCATCCTCAAGTCCCTCTTGATGCTCTTAAACAAATATTACTCTCCTAACTTGGTCACGCTTTTCCCTCCATACACAACTAGTTCAAATTTGAACTAAAACTCTCACTTTATACCCTTCTCATCTCATTAACACAACACACATCAGTTATACATAATGATTTAGACCAATATAACTCAAAAACATAATAATAAACTCATACACATTCATAAAATGGACCCATATAGGTCGGTCATGCTCCAAGACATCCAAACAAGCCAAAAATGGCTCAAAACTCCATCACCTAACTCATCAAAGACCTCCTAACTCATTACCATACTTTTTAAAGCCTCCAAATTATTCAGACATGTTAAATATGTCATAAAAACATCAACCATGGTCACAAATTAGCTTTCACCAATCAAATTATTCATAAAACTACCAAGAAGGCTCGTATCCTTCTCAAAACAGTTATTTCTAGAACTAGTCTTCACCTATCATGATCTAGATCACACCATAGCACCTCAACTATGTCATGTAACCACTCATTAGAAATAAAATGACATGTATATTATATCCAAGCTTTCTAGAGCTCATGAAATATCCATACATGTAAACCACACTAACTTTCCTCTTCACCAAACTGAGCTACCCAGAAAATAGTTTTGGGAATGCAACAAGTTTTCACCCTTTATATCACTTTCAAGACCTCTAAAGTACTTAAATAGGAAAAAAATTCATCCCTATTCACTCTCAAACTAATAAAAGCATCAATCCGTCCAAAACATCAAAATTTTACCTCAATCTTCTAGCCAGAGAAATCTTATCCTAGAAACAAACAACCTTATTTTTCATAAATCATGTCATTATGGCACAAAAGCATACCATTGGAAAGTTCTTTGAATCCTATTTCCAGAACATCTTACATTTCCTTCCAAATCTAAAGGGAAGACCTTCAACCAGTCCATCTCTTAAACTACCCTTTTGGCCCAAAAATTAGTCAACCTATTTTGACTGTGTAGGTCATCAAAACACCTTACTAAGCTTTGAAAGTCACTCCAAACATGTAGCATATCTCTCATACATCTCATAACACTAAATTAGTCATATGTTCTAATGGAAAACTTGTAAGAAAATCCTTCTTTCCTGAAAATAAGCAAATCTGAGTGGGGTCCACTCACTATCATGAACTCTAATCACCACCATCTAAAATCTCAAAGAATCCTCTCCATCATCTAATTATCACATTTTATAATCCAAATTATTTTAAGCTCATACAAACAATATTTCTTCCATCGCTAGCAAACTAGGGTTTTTGGAGGGTTTTTACCTTCTTACCTTCTTAACAATTGTTCATAAAGAATATCCCATCATTTAACCTCATTCCAACTCTAAAACCTTCTTAGCTCCATTATTCACCATCCCTGAAAGTCTCGAGAGGGCCCATGTAAAGGTTACACATGTCAACCAAGAAAATATTTTCCATATCAAGCTGGAAAACATGCTCTTAAGAACCTTGTTTTGGTCTAAACCTCATATCTTGCAAAATCTTCATCATGAAAACCTAAAAAATTTCCCACAACACCATGATATCCTCTCGCTAACATCTTTAATTGTGCTTTTCCCTAGGCTTTGGGGTTTTACATGTTTTAAGTCACAACCAAGTAAACTAACATAATAACCATGCATGAAACCACTACTAACTTCTTATACATGTTGAATATGATGTGACATACCTTCCTAAGTGTTTCCAAGAGCTCGCTCACTTTTACATATGACTATCATGCCTTATTGGGCCTCCATGCACTAATATTAGGTCTAGTTTAGACCTAGACCAAGTAGGAAAACACCAAGACTCTATTTCCAAGCTCTTTAAAAGGAACTAACATACTTGAGGCAACATGTCTCACACCTCTGCATGCCTCAATGAGATCAAATAGCTTTCAAATTGATTCTCATGTTCCATTTGGTCTCTAAGCACCTAGACTAGTTCTAGATGAGCACTTGTAACCGAGTCTTTCATACGTACCTACACTCTGAAGCTCATGTGATTTCCTCAACATACTCATATCATGCTCTCCATGCTTCTATCATTATTCTCAAGCCACCAAGAAACTCTACTCACCATACTCTATCACCTAGGCTAGCTAGGTCACCTGACTAGGCTTGCTAGGCCAAGATAATGTCATTGAATTCACTCATGCAATCATGAAACAATCTAAATGTCCATGTCACCATCATATTAATCACTCTTTAACACTTCTCCATCATCATCTTTGTCATTAATGAGCTTTTACATTAATGACAACACCTATACTCACTCATGCCAACATAAGTAATTTTACTATTTTAGGGCTTCTTTAATGTAGAGATGGCATTAAATGTAGCATGTTGGTGCTCAAATTAATCTCACCCTTTTATCTAGTGTATGCCTTCAACAACTTTACTATGACTGGTTTGCTTGTATAAAAATGTATGCTTGAAATATATAGTCATGTCAAATGTGAATGAAAACTTTGTGTTTAGGGCGTTGATCCTCTTTTTCGGTTGAGGATTGTGAGAGTGTGTCATTACTGAAGAGTCCCTATGATTTTTCCCTTTCGAATGTTTCCCCAGTTGTCCCCAGTGTAAATTATAGACTATAAAAGCTTCTATGACTTAGCGGGTATTCAAAAACAAAAATTTGGAAAACACGAAAGTAAGGAGCATCACCGCGGAAAGAAAGAAGATTGTCCATGTGTCCCTCCAGCGCACCTTTGAGAAAGCGTAAGAAAATCAAGAGCCTTAAAATTGCTATAGGTAAACATGTGGCTTAAGCGCATCAGAGCACTCTCGGTGGGTTGAAAATTCAAAACAAAGGGAAAGAGCGTACAAGCCTCCACGTGTCTCCTAGGTGTAACTTCAAGGGGGAACCAGTCTGCGGAAGGAAGGAAAGTTCACAGAAAAAATAAGAGACCCTACGAATGGATATTCAAAGTCGTGCTACTTAAGTAGTGCTTTATGAAACCTAAGGTAATAGTGTGAAATGGGTCATGAACCACAATCAAACAAGCCACCTCATCCGGTTGAGTTGCAGAAGGTTTTTGAAAAGTTATGATACACTAAAGGATTAAGAGAACACATGGCAGACACCATTGGATACACAATGGCGATTTATTTTGCAAATAATGTTGATTTCAAGCCCAAGAAGTTTTGAATACAAAAACAGAGGATAATTGCATGAAAAAAGAGATAAAGATGCACATACAAAGACTAAAGAGAAAGCCTAGGCTTGTTTTCCTAAATCATTCTTTTATCTCATTACAACTATTATCTTTGTTTCATGAAAATTGAATATCATTGTGAAGTAGTTTTAGACATAAATCAAAATTGGGGTTCTATAGGGGCCCCAACCCATGATGAAGAAATTTGTATACATATTTGGAAGAAAGGACACAAGAAGAGAAACAACACTCAGTTATCCTTTACTCCTACTTTGAAATCTCCTCCAAGTGGAGGAATCTTGTTCAATAGCCTTGTTCTTCCTTGATATGAATTCATTTGAACCCCGAACTACTCGAACAAATACAATCGACCTGCCCGGATTCTCGAGACATCCCCATATCCATCAATGACTCAACGGTCATTATGGGACTGTTCATGATATTCCCACTCAATCTTCTTCTAATAAGAAGATACCTAGTCCAAAAGGTCTGAAACACATGTAGGAAACATCATTTTTCCTTTTTCCCTTATAAGGGGTGGACTGACTAGGAGTAGACTGAGGAGGATCCTGTGAAGTGGCTGGAAGGGCAAGTACTTTGTCCATTGGACCTAATGGATAACAATATTTAGAACTAGACACGCCCTTGTGACCCCTCGTGAAAGGTGGACGTTCCTTGGCAGAGGAACATGCCAAGGTCCTGATAATGTTTGCTCCATCAAAGAATCCCATTACATCGAACAAATGAACGGTTGAAAAGTAGACTTTCCCTTACCCTCTCTAGTGGAAGATAATAATTCTTTGGAATGAAAAGGAGACGAAGGTCTCACTTCTTCCTCATCCAAAATTATAATTAGGGTTTGGGAGCTTGATTCCCCCTCTTCTTTCTTGAGGATGGTGCTGGTGTGGTGGATGGTTGGGATGACATAGGTCCTACTTGACCTTTTTCCAGAGAAATGATTCTCTGCTCCAATTCATCCATTTTATGAGAAATGGCAAGCATAGTATCAATGGAAGAATTGTCATAGAGCACGTAGGACTCCTTGGGAATCTCCATCAACATGAATTTTTCATCACATAGGAAGGGACACTTATACTTAGTCACCCTTGTCATAGCAAGCCTCCTTTCGATCCAGAATTTCTTCAAATCTTCTGGAGCTTTTTGATGTTCCCATCAAAAAGATGGTAATACATAGATTGGAAGGATGAGAAGACATGATTGATCTTGATCAATCTTAAAAGGAGTGAGATCTCGAACTTGCCAATATGTCAGGGGCCTTTAGTATCCCCTGGGTTTGCAATGTCAAACAAATCCTGACAAAGGCTTCATCTGGACCAGTCAGATCAAAGATTTGGTTTAAATCTTCCAAGGAAATCTCCTTCAAACTTTTTTCTACAACCACACTCATCATTGTGCTAGTAAAAAGCTCGTGATAATTCTTCACTTTCAAGGTTGGAAAAGGGATGCATATTGGTGAGAAAATAGAGTTGAATTTATAATGAGGGTAGCATAGATAGGTTGAGTCGAGTAGAATCACTACCATCAGATGAAAGAAGATTTTTACTCAGCTCACACAAAGGGAATAAATTTGAAAGAGATTGGCACTATGCAACAAAAGACGTTTGATTGATGTGATATAATCCACACAAGGATACTCATCTCTGAAAGGCACGAACACAAGTATGTATTGCTTGAGGTTGATTCTCAAAAGGTGAAAAGGATTGTATGTCACATCAAGTCAGTATGGAGGCACCTGAGAATTATCAAAAGGGAGTTTCTTACATGCTAAAAGGAAGGAAATGATTAGACAACTATCAAAAGGGATGACATGGCACCCACCATACTTAAGAGAGTAAAAAACATGATTAGCTCACAGCTTTTCCACCTGGTAGCACAAGATGAGATATTTTCAAGAGGATAACAATAAATTAAGTTGTATGTTGTAAAGAGGAATATTCTCTTAGAGACTCATGTTTTTGGGGGGGAAAACTGAAAAGTGAGCGAGTGAAATTGTATAAATGTGATGAGAATACTCTCGCATTAGGGGTTAAAATTTTCTGAAATTTTAGAAAAGAAAGGCGTAAACTGAGAGAAACCATTTTCCAAGAACTTGTTTGAGAAACCTATTAATTTCTTTATCTTTCAAATTGAATCATGTCAAGATGGTTGTAAGTGTACAACCATTGACAAGCATTGAGACTGCAAAATAAAACTTTCCTTGTTGATGAATTTGATGAGTTCTGAGTTAATTGTGTTTGATCATGAGCATTGTTGTGTCTAATTTTAATTTGAGATATTTTAAAGTAGCTATTCATGTTCTTGTTGCAATCTTATGTTAGGAATCCTTTGAATCACACAAGACCTTGTTCTTGTGGTAACATCATGGTAATTGCAATTGCATTGTGAGGAGATATTTCATTTCATTATGCAATAAACAATTTTAAATTCACTTTGCTTCCATTTTGTTGATGAAGGTTGTTTGTAAGTCTATGAGTGTATCTTAGGCATGATAGATCAGGGATCCTTGATGTTTTATTGAGTTTTTGACATGAGATTTTATGTTTAAATTCTCAAAGATTGTGTGAAACTATGTATTCTTGGGCTTCCATGGATGCACATCTTCTAGTTGAAGGTTCAATGTTAGTTGTTTGAAGTGTTCTTATCTTCTCATCTAGCAGATCTTCCAACATTTGTTAAAAGTTCTCAAATATTTGGTATAATCAACTTTATCCTGCTTAATTCCCCAACAAAATACATCCATAACTGATAAATCCTACAAGAACCACCCCTGCTTGCACTGCTTATCCATAAATGCTAAGGATATTTGTTGAATTTACCCATCCTTTACTCAAAATATGTAGGAGCAAGCTGGTTTTATTATTGTCTTTAGTAACTTGAACCTTGTCTAGGAGACATCTACATTTTCTAGGGTGAAAACTCATGAGAGTTAGATTATGTTGCATTGACCATGTCTTCTCAAGGTTATTTCTCAATTTCCTGAAAAGGAGAGTCAAATATTTTTGGTCCATTCTTTTCCCTTACAAATACAGTTACAAAATGGGTCCTCTCACCCTAGTTGAAGGAAGAACCTAAAGTAGTAGGGTAGGTCAAACCCTTAGCACGGTGTTATCCAACTTTTCCCAAGCTCGAGTAACAAAGAGACAGTTAGATCCCTCCCCGACTACAAAATGATTCAAATTCTGATCTATCTTTCTCTAAGCATCCTGCTCAGCCTATTGATGCTTCTTGACTTCAAAGGGAGAACCGATTTGGGTACCAACATAGTGAAATGTGCCGAATTTTTCTCGAAATTCAAGATGGAGAGAAAGCAATAAAATGATCGATAATTTTTGTTATTACAGTTGAATAGTGAATGTGATTTTTTAAAAAATAAAACATGTGGGAAGCTTAAGAGAGACATTACGACTAACACCAAACATAAAGAATACATAAAATTGTTTTAGTTTGAATCACGAGGAAAAATATGCAGTCCATTGGTAGTGGGAGGAGAAAATTGATACCACCGAGTATGACGTGTAACAACACCTATGATGACTCGCAAATATCCTCGGACACTTTAAGCTCGATCTTGATGAAAAAAATGACCCCAAGAACCAAGAGCATAATCAAACGAGTAAAAAATAGTACGATTATATAGGAATCGTTACATTAATATTTCTAGCAATATTACCGTTAGGGAGAATTTCTTTGTGTGTTTTCAAATAATGATTTATTTATTAAATATATATCATCAACTTAATTTAATATTATTTGATTGATTGTGTCGAAAGTTGTTGGCTCGGTTAGAAAGCTTGACCTCTCTCTAACATGCACAATGAAAATTTGTGACTATGGTTACAAGATTTACAGAGGGACATCAATCAAACAAATTGCCACCGCTCACATGAGCAAAGTGAAACAATTGACAAATTTTACGGAGAAACCATTGTGTAAAGGGTCATGGACTCTTTCCAGCTCATCGAGCTCCTCATTCGCCTCTCTGGCAAATTTTCCTCTCAAACAATAACATCGTCATCGCTATTGTCATTATCATTAATGTTATCATCATCATTATCACTATCAAATCGTAGAGAAAATCGTCAGCAGTAATAAGGTGACTTAAGGGTTTCATAACAATTTTTTGTGATTTAAACCATTGGCATTCAACTTCAATTTATACAACATCGTCATCTTTTAAAGGAAGATATGTGGATGTTAATGCCAAACTACTACTTTCGAACAAAATGACATATTTCCCCTGAGAAATACGTGCCCTTGGCTTTTCATTTTTTGACTTGGTTTTAGTTTTCCCTTGTTATGGTTTGGATATGGAAAAGTTTTGGAGTGGTATTTTTCTATGTGTGTGAAAAGTACAAGGGTCGTCTAATAAGCGTTTAGGAAAAGAGAGTAGGATTTTGCAGCACGAAGGTGATCATGGTGAAATCGGGTTTGCATAAGTACAATAGCATTTACAACTAAAAATATGGAAGGGTCTAAAAATTTTAAGTGGCCCCTCCCATGAGACATTTTGCGTAGCTTGCCACCTTATCATAAACTATTAGGACGTCTAATTTTCATGAAGGCAAAGAAATCAACAATTTTACTCCATAATTTTTCAATTAACATCGCTAGCACTATCATAAAATTGAGGTCCAAAACAAAAGAATTAGGGGTATTCATGTTGACTTTGTCATGCAGGAGTAAAGGGTTTCTCTCCTTCAGGACCAAATGGCCAAAGTTGACAACAAGCCCAACATGAAATTGGCCCTTAGTAGTTCTGATAGTGATGAAAAATGGGGATTCTGATTCTAAAGCGAACACCCCAGCTAAGGACAAGGAGGAAATTCTACCCAAAGAACCTGAGATTGTGGACACCTGTGGAAAAGAAGGAGAAAACACCTAAACATGTGATCATCAAAGTTGAGGCAAAAAAGGATGGCGACCAAGTTCGTACCGTATCAAAGTTAAGGAGGACTAATGGCAAGCCTTTTGCGCTTTTTCTACCCTTTTCTATGTTTTCTTCGCACTTTTTGTTGGTTTTTCCTTAAACTTAAAAAAATGTAATTGTTAATTTTCAGACTGGGTTTTCTGGCTCTGTTTTGTGGTGGCTTGTTGTCAAGCCTTTTTGACTTGGCCTCCATGGCTTTCTATTGGTTTTGTTTAATCTGGCTACTCTATATGTATAGGGTTTTTGGTCCCCTTAAAACCAAACTTTTTTTTATCTTATCCAAAAAATCACCTAGAACTATCTAGAAATCTGCTTATATCTATTTCTGTATAAAACCCCAAAAAAGATCTATAAACAAATTACCTTTTTATGTTTTGATTTATTTAATTGATGGAATCGGTGACCCTACACCCTCTAACCGCATGGTAGTGTATCAAGGATTAGGCTAAGAGCTCGATAAATGGGGACTCGAGGTGTTTTTTCACAAAGAAGATGCATTACCCCATGGTATTTGTTTAGATCATAGAGTCAGGGGCTTACCTTCTACCAGATTTGTCACCAAACAAAAATGAAAATGACCAACAATTGATCTTCAAGGTTTCAAATTTTTCATCTCATCTCCTCAATCCTTTCGATCCAAATGCACGTGGCCACACTGAAACTTGAAACCCACTCATAGCTTGAGGCACGATAGTTGTAGTGAGTATAAAAAAGGTAATAACAATCCACAAGTAAGTAGCAGTCAACAAAGATAGAAATTAGAACAAAAGAGAAGAGACGACGGGATGAGAAGAAACAAAGAAGAAGGATAAGAAAAAGTGGAATCAAATTGATGGTGCATTCATATTTTTAATTTGGTTTTTGCTAAAGTGGGTCGTTAAAGTGGAGATTATTGTCGTCGGGATTATTAACAAGCTACAATATACTATAATTAATGATGTTAGGAGGCATATTTAGGATAACGACGAGGGCTTTAACAAAGGCATCGAAATAGATGTTGGTCAAGATAGGAGACCCTTTCACTTTGTTGAAGATTAGATCGTAGATGGATTCCAAGTTTCGTGAAGCCACACACAAAGGCCCTCTTTGGGATGAAATATTGGGGTAATTCAATTTCTTTTCTGTTATGAAAATTTAATTTTCAAGTCAACTTGAATGCACAAGTATGGATCTTGGGATTGTTTATTTCTTTTGTATTTATTTTTTGCGAGCATTTAATTTTTCCGAATGTCGAAGATATAGGGTTCAATTCTCATCAGTGTCGGAGCAAAACCAATTTTGTTTCCTTTTAGGTTATACTTGAGCTCTTACCTTATGAATTAGTGTTATTCATACACTTTGTGTGTGTGTGTGTGTGTGTGTGTGTGTGTGTGTGTGTGTTTATTTATTTATGTATATAAATTTTATATAAAATATGGCGGTCATATTTTAAATATTCAAGTAACATGTGATTGTTATTTGAAAATTTGTAGGTGTTTTACAATTAACATCATGAAAAAATTGTAAACAACCATCGAATCTCTATGTGAAAAGGAAAATTTAACTTGAGATTGTTAACTATGATTAAAGTATGATTGAACTATTATGGGGATTTCTTGGCCCTTGGTTGAGTTTTTTTAATTTTTTATTAAATTAATGTCTCTTATAATTGCGTAAACAAGGTTTTTAATCCAATTACATAAAGTTTCCAAACTAGAGTGAAGGTGGCTAAATTTGACAGGTGGCAGAGAGCTCAACTGCACATATCTATTTGGTCATTGATGTATATTCTTTTCACATCCCTGTGCATGTGGCTTAGTAAACATTATTTTTATTGTTAGCATTTACATTGAACCTAAACTACATATAAAAAATTGATGTGTCTCATAGTGCATCATTTGTACCAATAATCATGTTGGCCCTACACATCTCCTCTTTTATTGTTTTGACATCCCTGCATGTGGCTTGCTAAACATTATTTTACTGTTAGTGTTTACATTGGACCTAAACTACATACAAAAAATTATGTGTCTATAGTGCATGCCTTCATTCGATAATTATGTTAGTCTTGCACATCTCCACTTTTACAACTTCAGTATGTAGCCCACAAACCCAACATCCATAGAACCATTCATGTATGTGAGCTATATAAGTGGGTGTGAATCTCTACTTTAACCCGTATAGCTCACACACCATTAATTCAACCTCATTAGTGATTGTTTCCACTGCCATTTGAGCATAGGGTTTGTGGATTTAAATCCTTCAATGCTTACAAAACATATGTAAAGGTAATGTATTAGTTGCATCTTCTTCAAATCCACTACAAATATCTCATTCACCATCGGGCTCATGCCTCCTTTTATTTATCCCCACCTCGTAGTCACAAAATCATGCACTCTAGGCATTATTTAGCCCGGCCTCATACTACTATTTAGAAGTTTCTTAAGTGAAGAAAGTACTAATTAATCCCATCTTTTGGCCATCTTGTTTTGCTTTTTATTTCATCATTCCCACACATTTTTACATACATGCCCAACTATTTCAGCACTTCCCCATCATT
The DNA here is from genome assembly GCA_018340775.1 of Taxus wallichiana var. yunnanensis. NCBI lineage: Eukaryota > Viridiplantae > Streptophyta > Pinopsida > Cupressales > Taxaceae > Taxus > Taxus wallichiana. Next base: position 343,762,128 of record CM031238.1, read on the forward strand.
TTAGCTTAAATCGGGACACCCAAACATGTACTAGGGCATCCTGGGCGCCTAGTACCACTTGGGGCGCCCCGATCCTTATTTCACTTTCCCACCTCTTTTGGGCTCTTTCTAGTTGTTTTTCATCCTTATATTTTCCTAGTCGACCATGTCGGGATTAATTACAAAATTAGAGCAAGAGAACCCTATAAATATAAAGTTATGAGACCATAATGAGGGTCTTAGCATCACTTACTACTATCACTCCATCTAGAGTTACATCCATTGCATCCACATACTTCCATGCATCAAGGCTAGGATATTTACATCAACACACACTTCATAGGGGGGGATTCTATTATATTCCATGCACACATACTATTACATTTTCTACATTTATTCATTGCGTGCTACTTCATAAAGTGCGACTGACATAAGAGCACCTAGGGCACGACATGCACACACACACTAGAACTATATTTAGGTCCAAATGTAGTGCAACGCTCAGTTTAGTAAGCCCGTTGTTGTGGCAACTGAGGTCAATCTAACCCATTCATTTGCATCTTTTTTTTTAGGTTTTTGATACTTCTTTTGTCTCTTGCAGGTCTTCAACTTCATCTTACTATATTTGACACATTCGACGCAGTTCAACAAATCCAGTGTGACAGAAAATGAAGGTTACATAGCATCTTCCGACCCAAAAGAACCAGGTTCTAAGATTTTTCAGAGACTAGGGCATTTATTCTACCATACCAAGGTACCCTAGGGCACCCCAATACCCTCTTGTAACTCCAATCTGCTCAAATCTTCAAGATCAATGATTTTGGGACCTTTATGAAGTCGTTCCAGCTTTTGTATTTTCCTCCAGTCTATGACACACTTGTGACAATCATCCATAATCAACTGAGTTCATTCCTTACCTTCCTCTTGCATATTAGGGTTTTATTTCTACTAGTTCAATCATTTTAATCATTTTAGTCACTTCATATTACTTTAGTGCATTTATTTACAACGTTTATGTCCTCCTAGATTAGATTAACTATTATTACATTTTCCCCATTTTAGTTAATTTTAGTTAATCATTTTGGTGAACCCGAAGTTTTCATACCACCTTTTAGGGTTTGCACTTGCATTTAGACACCATGAATATCTCCATCAATGATTACTTGCTAGCTAATCCTGATTTACTTCACCGCATTCAACATCTTTTTGCTACTACACGTATTTCTGTTGACATGCATCTGGATTCCCTTTATAAGACATTTGTTGATGCCTTTTCACAACATATAGCATTCAAGGCCAACCCTCTTGTTGTTATTCATCCCTTTGATAATGATCCACCATTACATATTATGTGTTGCATTTACAATGTAGGTGTCAAACATACTCTAATTGATAATGGCTCTAAGCTTAATTTGTGCCCCATGTCATTCCTTCAAGCTTTAGGCATGTCCGCTCGTGACATTAGTCCTCTTCTATTTCATTGTGTGCTTACGATGGTACTATTCATCCATGTCTTGGTCATGTTACCTTGCCCATCATTGTTGGTCCCAAAACTCTCCCCACAATTTTCTTTGTTATAGATTTTCCTATCTCATATAATTGTTTGTTGGGTAGGCCATGGCTTCATGTCATGTAGGTTGTCGCTTTTATGTTCCATCATTGCGTTAAGTTCTTACATGAGTGCATTGAGCATATTATCTTTCACGACTATGACCCATTCCAATATTGTGTCCATGATCTTAATACTAGTCTCCCTATTCCGCGCATTGATACCACAGATGAGCCTCAACCTATAGATGACCCACCTCATTTACCACCACTCAAAGGAGCTATTTATTTGCTAGATGTCATCCCTTCTCTCGCCACCTACTAATATTGTTATTATTCCATATCAGAGGCATGTCCCATCAATGGACCTCCCTCCCCATCTACATCCTCATCATCCATTTGCAAACCATTCACTTATACACTCTTCATACATGGCTCTTATTGGGAACACATTCCATTAGATCCTACTTTACCTGAAACTATATGTACACACGAAGGTTTAGCTCGCCTAGGTTTTTCTATTGTTGATATTTTCCCACCACCATATCACCCTCACTTATATCATGGGTTGGTCCATGTTACCGCGGCCTATGGGCTTCGTGTATTTCATCTTGATGTTTTTCTTGCATGCACTCCTACCATTTCCCCACTCACATTAGGACGATCCTGGCTTGATTATATTGGGGGCACCCTAGATCCGGATCATACAAATATATCCTTTCCTATGCCTTTTGGATGCATTATCATCTACAATAGCTCTTTCCTAGGGTATACACAAAATCTCACTCGATGGTATGCACATGGTTGCCCACATCCTTCATTCACGATGAGGAGTATGTTATGGGCATGTATCATTTACATCTCAATGGCTCATTACATGATCAACCTAATACTATAGCTTACCAAGTTACTAATGCATATCCATTTGATTTTGATCCAGAGGATGATGATCTCCTTGACGAGTTTACATAGTCCCTTGGCACACTACCATGGGGGCATAACACATTACACACTTCCCCCTTCCTACTATTTTAACTTCACATAGTATCACATCACACCTTTCGTAATTATTATCTATCATCCTTTCCTATAGGTATATCATATCACATGTCATAGCACCGTCATTACCCGATGACACACTCTTGTGCTTTGGTTCACACTTGACTGTTGAGGGATTACCATTACACTGAACCCCACACACCACACCTTAGGCATTACATATTGCATTTCATCATACATTACACGTCATACACCACACTTATTCTACATTATACTAGTCATCATCTACGCATTACATCTATGAGGATATCTACGCACTTAGTCACATTATACATTGCACATTTTCATATCATACATTTTCTATATACTATACTAGTATTCAGTACATATGAGTCTATTTTTACATTTCATCCCTATATTCTACATTATACTAGTCCTTACCCTATACACCACATACATTATTAGGCTATCCACACATAACCTATGCATAGTCATACTAGACACTACGTGTCTCCACATACATGCTACACACTATGTTAAGTTACATTACATATGGGTCTAGCTTTACATTTTATCATTACATCTTCCATTTCTATCTACACCTATTATTGCACTTTACACATTATCCATCTTACACACCCTACACATCCTACGTTGTATTTCCCACACCACATGTTTACAAACACTACTCATCACATGGTCGCTCTAGTCTCATCATACATGATACATTGTCCTCTACACGTTATACTCTCCACCCTATGATGCACTTTAGTTCCTCGATCCATACTCGACTACTAAGGGTTTACCAAACAAATGGACCTTACATTTATCATGTGACATTTCATCATACGACATTCTTATAATAGTGGCATATGCTTTAGGCTAAATCGTCACCCACCTCCATCATTTCTTATCACCATTAGAGAGAGACAATGCACATATATATGATTGTATGCATTCTAAGATAGAATTAAGGAGACTAGATCTAAGTATAAATGCACCATACTATAGATGTGAACATCACTATAACAAGGAAGAATCAGATCTCAACCATGAGCATTACTAAGAACACAAGGGTTTGGATCCATAAACATGAAAGAAAAATGTACAGATCAAGACCATAACATAGATATTCAAAACCTCTTCATTATCTATATATTCATCACATACAATAGCCAATGATACATTAAAGATTCCATGAATGGAGATCATACAACAACAAAGTCTCACATGCTTCCATAGTAACTTCATTACAGAGCTTACAATTTTTGCATTACATTCTATCTATCTCATCTTACTATCTACCTTCTCAGTGTCATGTGAAAATCAATACATAAGAGAGAACATGGAAGGAATCTCCCCTAACCAAATCATCATTACCCACAAAACATGCCAAATGTCATCATGTCTTTCCCTAATCAAGAGTATCCTTAGCATGCAAGTGCCAAGCTAGCCCATAACAACCTCGACTCCTTATCCAGTTATGATAACTATAATGATGCCTTGGAATATGCTTTCTTGAGCCGCAAGCCTCCATAGCCTATCGTTATCCATAATTATACCTAGTCACTTTTCCATTTTCTCCCTTAGCACGTGAATTCATTCATAGTCTAAAATGACTAAGTCCTGGATCCATCCTACCTAGGGCATGAGCGAGCCCTCACACATCCCCAAAAGCTACTTCCATGTGCCTCTGCACCTTGTTCCTATGCATGCCACATTCCTTCATGCCTTGGGTACTTGGTATCTTGGTCATTTTAGGGGCTCAACATCACCCCACACTAATGTGATTTCCACCCATGGAAATCCTCCACACCCCCCTCGAACAAAACTTTGATGACCAAAAATATGTCAAGGTAAAATTTGTGCATGGTTCAACCACTAAACACTGCTAAGACTGGAAGAGTTCAGGAACTCTACATCTATTTCACCTTCAATTTCCCCATGCCTTCAACTCTACTAATGCCTTCCTACACTTCCCCTACAATGTTGGGCACTTGATCCAGGGGTGACTTCCTCCACTTTCCCCTTGAGCTCATTTATAGCCACCAATAGCTCTCGTGATACCTTCAACTCATCCATCCACTCAGTGATGGAATCCCGAGCTCACCAATCTTGTAATCCATTTTCTCATGCTTTGTTTTTATCTTATCTTTCTAAGTTGTGGTATCAAAATCAACTACATGCACACTCAGACTTGTTAGTAGGGATCTTCTCCTACAAGGATTTAAGAGTGGCCTCCTCCTCTTGTCACTCACATCAATGATTGGCTCACACTTCCTATGTAACTATTAAAGCCCTATCTACCAATGTGTTTTCTTCCTTGAGTTGGGTAAGTAAATCCTCCAACTCAGTGATCTAGGATTCAACGAAAAAATTTTGTTCTCTTCTTTTTCCTTGGTGAGCTCTCATAGTTTTGTTGGTCCCACACCATCCTTGACATTTGCAAGCAACATCCCTACAAGGTCCTCGAGATACTCCATCTCATCCCCATAATCTATCCTAGCCTAGCTTACTAGGGCCAAGACATTGTCCCAAAATGCCTTTAACGAGGGCACCAACTCAATCATAGGCCTCCTTGGTTTTGCACTTTCACCCTTTAGTCCTTGGTGCAATCTTTCTACTTCCTTTTCTTTTTCCTTCTTCACCGTGACTAAGGTCCGAATAGTGGCCCCTGCATCCAAGTTATGTTGAATCACCTCCAGGACATATTTTGAAGCGTGTGCATGCCTTCTCATCCATTAGGTGGCTAGGATCCACCACTTTATATGTCTCTCCTCCCTTCTTCTTCAAATGAATGGTCTCGATCACATGATCATTGACCTCAAATTCAGGTTCTTCAAGTGGCAATGCAAGTTCCAACTTAGCATTTTTCTAGTTTTGGGCATGCCTCCTTCCTCCTCCATAAGATCCCAACTATGTAGCTTCTCTGGGGGAGTGTACCTTGAAATCTTGTGCACAACACCTTTTTGGGATCATCCACAAAATCCATATGAGGAGACATGGGTGTCCACTTTCTCCTTGTTGCCTTGCTTCATCATTACTTCTTTGATCCTATGGGTGAACCCCTTGTCCTCCTTTATGACAAAGGAGTCCCCCTTCTCTTTCTCTATGTCACTTTGGTGGTCTAGATGGGTGAAGCTTCACATGTGGACTCTTTTCCATGGCCCTTTTCTATAAGCATGTTCCTTTTCTTCATCATGCATGCCTCTCCTACTTCCTTGGCCTTTTCTTTGGCCCTTCTCTTCTCTTTGCTCCTCAAGCTCTACCTCTAGCTCCTCCCTAAAAGTAGTGTGGTCCTGCTCCTCTTCTTCCGAGCCTATCATGAACTTGATACATCATGTACCTTCTATTTCTTTTATTCCATCTCTTCTCTCTCCTTCCTCCTCCTCTCTCTCCTCACACTCTAGCTGCAAGCCTCGGTGCTACCTTGTTGTGAAGTACTCATGCCCTTACCATTCATGGGCGCATGTAATACTTCCTCTTCTTGAGGTGTCCAACTCCCCAACCCATTCTTCTTCTTCTTCTTCTTCTTCACCCTGTACTACTTTCATTGGTGGATTGGTGCCTCCCATGGTTTTGGAAAGGGGGAGTCTATAATCTCCACTTCAATACCCCCTTTAGTCTTGGGGTGCAAACTACACAAAATACTCGATGGACATAGCCTTTGATGGTGACATTGACTTGCATGGTGCAAGTCCAAGAAATCCAACTCCAAAACCTCGACATATGTGGGTCGGGTACCATACTTATATGTAGTAGTGAAGGGTATGGACATCAACATCCACTTTATCTACATCAAAGGTCATCTTTTGCACATCCTTTAATTGTTGATGGAGTACTTCAAGTATCTAGTAGTGAATGTGAATGGGAGCTTGCACCATGGCCCCATCTCTCCTTTGGCCATCATAAATCTTGCTAAGAAAAAATGTTGTGTGACCATGAATTTGACCTAGTCTCCAACAACTCATGGTAGTTCATGGGGATACATCATTCATTCTCAAAGGCCTCACACAACCATTCATACCATAAGTTCACCCATGTGCCTTGTAGGTGCTTGAGATGGTCCCATCACAAGTGAATTTTGTAAAATTATACTGCAAGAGATGAGTGCACCGGTGGGTGAACCCATATGTTTCCATCTAGCCCATCTGGGACACCAATTTCCTAGAATATGATTAACAAAAGTATGGAGCCCCATGTGATCTTTACACCAACCTCATTCTACACTCACCTCCTCAATAATGTTGTTTGTTTGTAAAACTCTACAAAATTGTAATGTGCCCTTTTTGACACTCTGTAGGCCACATATAAGAATCTCCTATTGATGTCCATCCATCTTTCTGATGCTCCCAACTTGCAACTAATGAGTTGGGAAGTGACTCTTAAAGCCGGTCTAGAAGATCCATAATCACCTGAGCCCTTCCCCTTTCTCATAGTTCAGTTGTTTTTCTAACTCTTCAATTTTTGTAGTGGCACATAAATCAAGTGCCATATTCTCACCAATGTTTCACAGGCATGTTACTATTCTAATCAAATGGCATGTAATCCTCATTCTTCTTCCCACAAAGTAGAAGAAGTCCTCATGTACCCATGACATCAACCACCTAAACAATGGGGTGGGTTTTGCAAAGAATGAAACTCCCATAGTTGCAGGACTCTAATTTTTAATTCTTGTTGTACCAAGTCATCAACCTTAGGGTTTTGAGCTTCTCATCTACTATGGGAGTGTCTGAAACTAAATCCCCACATCATCTTCTCATTGTCACTTTTTGGTGGTTATATTCATTGATCTTGCACTGTAAAGCTTCAAACTCCATTTTTCGGTCTTAATCACACCTAGGGGTATTGCATCTCTGAGTATACCTCAACGGGTTCCTCCTTCTCCACCTCTAGGTCTCTTTGTTTGAGGTTTCCTGGGTGTCCATTTCTATTTTTCTCTTTCACTCTTTCATGCCCTAGGTGCTTTCTACTTTTCTTTCATCTACCCGACCATGGCGACTTCCACGCTTCTCTCTCATGCAACCCTTCCTACTTTTTGTCTTCTTTCCTTCTTGTTATACCACAAGATCACACCACAACTCACACAACTCAATTGGTTCATGACAAGTACCTCACTTTCTTCTCAAAACCCTCATCACACTTTAAGCTTGGGAGCACAAAAAAATTCTCTAAGGCAAGTAGTCAAATGACTACCTTTACCCTCTATTTATACTTTTTCAACACCTTAAAGTTCCTCCACCCCGTGTCTTAATGTCTCTTTTTAATAAAACACTTTTTACTTAAGTTAACTTCCGTGACTTCCCTCCTCACACCATATTCATAACCTTCTAGTGCACCAACACTACTTTACTACCACATACCTCCTTCACGTGCCTCACCATGCCAAAGTACATAACCTCTGCGCTTATCCACCAAGTAGTTCCCCATGGTGCCACCTACCTCATGTTGCACTACACAATCATTTTTCCCCTTCTACGTGGTCTTTTCTCAATTCAGTTGTTTCTTCCCCAAGACACCTTTATACCCACATGAACTTGAACACCTTATACACCATACCACTCATCTTCTACCTTTGTGCTCATCATCCCAAAATGAGTTCTCCAATAATTTATCTTCACAAAGAATTTTTCAACCATATCCAAAACATATCTACCTAGTCCACCCCACACTAAAAGTATGTGTGGTCCTCTATGCATGGAATCACTTATAATGCAATTAGCTATTGGCACACAATGCACAACACAACACCAAACAAAAAAAAAAAAAAAAATGATGAGGAAAGGAAACACATACAAAATAAAATGCAGGAAGGGAAATCCTAAGCTAATTGGCACTACTACCTTATTTACAAACACCAGAAGACTTATTTATAGTAGGGCTTCAACCTACTCCCATTAAAGAAATCAGAAACCATGTGCCATTTAGCACTTCTAACTAAAAGCAAGTGCACTGAATCAAGTATATATGTGATAATGTATGGTCCCAACCAATGGAATTTAAACTTCCCAGGGTGGCATAAAAAACTTTGAATCATACAAGAGAACCATCTTCCCCACCTCAAGCTTCTTATTCTTGATATGCCTATCATGTCATGCCTTCTACCTAGATTTTTCCATTTTCTAACTCTAGTGAGAATGGCTCACCTCTCATCCAATTACATCAATCTGTCAATACATTCCTCAAGCACTTGTTCATCAACTAATCCTCCTGCATGTGTAATACACAGAGAAGGTAACATGAATTCAATGGGTAATACTACCCTCCATGCCAAACACCAACTGAAAGGGTGTTGCTTTTTTCAACCTCTTGTAAGTGGTCCGATATGACCATAACATGGCAGAGACTTTTCATCCCAATATTTTCTTCCCACATCACAAATCTTGGTCAATGTGTGACTCAAAATTTTGTTAAAGGCCTCAGTAGTCCCATTGGCTTGTGGGTGATAGGGTGTGGTCTTGTGATGCACCACCATAAATTTAGCTAACAATATCCAAATAGTTTCATTCAAGAAGTGTGTGTCCCCTATCACTTGTTAAGCTCAATGGACATCCATACCTAGTTATTATGTTCTCCCATAGAAATCTTGTTGTTGTAGCCATGGTATAATATTTCATAGGTAGCCACTTCTTCCCACCTTGTAAGATAATCAAGTACAAGTAATAACATAATATGAACCTGTCCTACGTGTGCTGGTGGGGAAATCAGGCCTACAAAGTCAATTTCCCACTTCTCGAATGGTTCCACACTAGAAATTGGTCTCAAAGGCATTTCATCATGATGCCCAGGATTTCCAAGGTGCTGAAAATGATCACAACCTTTTTGCATACTCCACGTAATCCTTATATAATGTCTCCCACCATAAGCCAACCATTAAAACCTTACACGCGGTGGCCCTCCCAACATAATGTCCACCTACTAATACCACCATGAGATTCCTCCATAATAGCTCCATGCTCATGTTCAAGTACACACCAACACAAAAATTTCATCCCGACCTAGTTTATACAAGTCTCCACTAATCAACATGTAGGGCATGACATGAATGGAAAGTTGTTTCTTCTCTATGCTCTTCATTCCTTCGGGCACCACACCCATTCACAAAAAGATAACAATGTCTTCCAAATCAGAGGGCACATGTTGCAGTCTAAACAATTGAGCATCTAACATTGTGTCCTCAATGCTCTATGCATCCTCACCTAAATTAATCCTCGACAAATGATCAGTCCTAAATTACTCTTCCCGGTTTTACCACAACCATAAATTCAAACTCCTAAAACAATAATACCCAACGACATATGCACCCTTGTAAAATGGGCTTGTTTACCAAATACTTCAAATCCATATGGTCTTGTGTAGAAGATAAAAGGTGTTTCCAACAAATACTATCTAAATTTATGTAGTGTGTAGATCATGGACAATGCTTCACGCTCTGTGGTAGTATAATTATGTTCATCCGAGTTAGCTTCCTACTGGAAAAACATAAGGGGTGATCAACAATTCCCTCTCTAGGTTGTGCTAACACCACTCCAATCACCATACCTAAAGCATCCACATGTACATGAAATGGCTTACCCCACGAGGGAAAGCACAGATGGGCGCAGTAGTAAGTTTTTTTCCTTCAAAGTGTCAAATGCCACCTGTTGCACCTCACCCCAATGAAATGTTCCTTTATGCTTCAACAACTCCTCTAATGGCATGGAAATTTTGGCATACCCCCTAATGAATTTTCTATAGTACCCCATATATGCCCTAGAAACCCATGTACTGCACTCTTGATTGGTGGGTTCCTTTAAGCCCAAAATTACAACAACCTTGGTAGGATCCACCAACAACCCTTCTTTGCAAATGATATGACCAAGTAGCATGCCAAAAGGAGTGGAAAAATACACTTCTTAATATTGAGAGAGATGCTCAATTTCCTACACCTCTCAAACATCATCCTCATATTTTCACAATGATCCTTCACTAGCCCATACACCATCCAATCATCCAGGTAGACTTGAAGAAACTTGTGAATGAAATCCTTGAAATGCTTTGTACTACGATGCGCGAAAAAGACAACAGGTGCATTCTTTAGCCCAAATGACATAACTATGTAAGAAAAAATTCCCCATTCAGTGGTGAAAGTCATTTTCTCCTGGTCTTCCTTCACAATCCTTACCTGGTGATAACCCAAAAATCCATCTGTGAAAGAATAGATCTCGCCCCCCAACTCCTTCTAGAATCTCTTCAGTAAAGGGCATTGGAAATGGATCTATAACACAAAAAACATTCAAATATCTATAGTCTACACATATTTGTATCCTTCCATCCTTCTTAATATTGATTACCATGGGGCTAACCCATTCAGATTCCTCAATGGCCTCAATAATCCTAGACTCCAACATCTTGTCAATTTCTTCCTTCACTTTCACACAAGTTAGGATTCATCTTGTAGGGCCTCTTTCTGACCGGTCATGCCCCTTCCTTCAGCTTGATCCACATTTCTCCAAGAGAGTGATGGACCCCTTTTAACTCATGGTACCCATGTGAAAAACAAGTCCTAGAAGTCACACAATAGCTCAATAATATTTGACACTTCCTAATCCGACCAATAATCTCCAATAATGGCTTCCTTGGGTTCCTCGCTTTAGTACCAATGTTGACCTTCTTCATTTTTAAGGGCTCATGGTAGGCATGTGCCTTCTCATCTATTTTCTAAGACTTCACGCATACCTTCCATATGATCAACATCTAAGTTTTCCAATTCCTCATCATTAATCATGTATACCAACTTACCCTTTTCCTTCTCTAGGAAGGCACTCAAACTACACTTCTTTTGGTTCCTCTTCTTCAAGGCACCCCCATATTAGGTTCTCCCAACAATTCAATAACAATGTCCTCCACCTTGGCACTATCTCCTAATGTAAGGCACTTGATCACCTACAAGGCCTCATTTACTGATGGTTTAGAAGATAAGTACTCAAAGGTTTGAACAATACCTATTGTTAACTCTTTCCAATTTCATGTTTGTCTCCTAACTCCAATAAACATACCATGCACACACGTAGCCCTGCAAAAGGTGGAATAGAACTTGTGCACCCACAAGGAAGGGGGTAAAGCTTCTAGCCTTTCCTCTAGGTCCTCTCACATTCTTGAATATGGCATGAGGTGGATCCCCTCCCATCATAGTCTTGTATCTTAGTGGGCATGTTACTTCTGAGAAATCTAATGGAGAACATGACCCTTACCTCACACCACTCCAAAATCATGATGTGTCATCCACCAATGTGCAATTGTTCCATGTAAAGGTATAAACAAGCATATTCCTCCACTCTATCTCATAGGTCCAATGCATCTCCATTACACACAAAAAGGTATCAAGGTTACCTTTGCCAATATAGCTTGGTAATTTCTTCCTCCTAGGTGCTGACTAAATGTGCCCCTAACCACTCAGTCACATTACCCTTCATTTCTCTCCCAATCAACTCATATGTGCCATGCACCCAATTATCACAAGCAACACTAGTGGTATCACTCATAGACTATGTGTCATCCCACTGAATGACTCCCTCCTTTGATGGTTGGAAAACTTTGGGTCCCTGATGGTGCATATATATATCTTGTTTAAATATTCTTCTCCCAATGGTTCCACATAGGGTGCATACCATCCATCAGTTAGTGGAATGATCACGCACTCCTCTTTGTTCTCAAAACTAATGTAGCCTTTGTTGAAGCTGCAGTCAACATTGTTTGCATAACACCAAGGGTGCCCAAGTAATGTTGGGAAGCTATCTTCCTCGGCAAAGCACCAAAGACTTCAAAGTCCCCAATGAACTTGACTCCTCTGAATAGCTATTGAAGTGTTCTTCAAAACTCCAAGGGGAGTAGCCTTAGTTCTATTTTCCATATACAACACATTTGAAGATGGCTGCAATGGTGGTCTCCCCATCTGATTCCATGCATCTAGGGTGAGAACATTAACTTTTACCCATGTCGATCAAAATATTACTTAAGAGCCATCCATCCACTACCACATTTAGTGTAATCTCCTTGTCATAGTCCAGACTATGAGGGGGTAAGTTAGCATGTAGGATCTTCCTTTTCACTCACCTCCAACATGGTAATTTTTCTCTCAACCATTCTCCTAACATGGGAATGATGTTCTCCTAGCACAACATCTTACACACCTCCTTAATATCATCTATGTCCTTCTAAGGAGTTTCAAGTTCTTTTCTTGCTCCAACTTCCATGACTATTCCTTCAAACACTAATCTCTCTCCTTAAGACTCCTAATCACCTCCATAGTCTCTTGATACACCTCCTTTTGGTAGGTAGGATCAGGGTATTTCCCATGCAAGTACCTCCTCTCTTGTAATAATAGGCTTCTACTTTGGCATTTCCCTCATGCATGTAGCCTCAACATGAGTGGTTACCAAAATAGGCTCCAACTCTATATTAGACATCACCTTAGGGATGTACAATGGCTCAACACTTTACACTCACCATCCCCACACCCTTATCCTACTTCTTCTGATTCTAAAGCATGTGACTATACAAATCTGGGAACTCTTCATACTTATGCTTCTTTCCACACCATGAGCATTACAATAGGTCCGGGCATTCATGCTTATAATGCTCTATAGATCCATAGTTAAAAACAAGTTCCATGGGGAAGTCACCTCTTCCTCCACCATGACCATTACGGCCTCTAAATCCTCCGCATGAAAGCCTCATCCTCTTCCACCACCATCCATGTGCACCCTTCATAGGTATGACCCTCATCCTTGGAACCACTCACAATGTTGGTCTAATGCACACACCAATGTCAATGGCATCATGGATCTGGTCTATCAACCTACAGTCCTTGGTATCATGGGTGGTAGATGTATAGATCTTACAATAACATGACACATTCTTATGGAGCATGCATTGCAGTAGCAATGGAATCTACTCGATCATGCTCCCCATGATAGATCTCATAGTCCAATGCCATGGCATGCACCGAATTTCTAAGGGAAACTATCTTTTGTATGTCCTTCTACTTCACAGTCCATACACCAAAGTCCACTACGAGTCTCATGTGTTGAATTCATAGATAACTTCTCAAGTTTCTTCACCATGGAAGCAATCTGAGCTTCCAAAAAGGGACTCACTCTAGTGTCAACACTTCCGATGGCCTCAACATGCAAAGCAAGCCTCCAAGGCCTCATGCGGTCCATGAAAGTCTTATGTGAAAGTGCCCTCCTAAAGGTGTTATCAATCCTCCAACAAACCACTGAGCATGCTGTGATGGATGGATGTCATGTAAGATAGCTTGACAAGAGGGTCTTGAAATGCACATGCATCATACTCCCACACACTCTCTACCATACCTTGTTGTATCTCCTTCAACATGTGATGCTCTTTTTCTCAAACTCAGAATGTGAAATTCTCACAGAGAATGCATCATGCAACACAATATAATCCACCACCATCTGATGTGGGTCATACTTCTTACCAGCTATGTGCACACCCCTGCAACGTCATTGCAAAATAACTTTCCTTCCACTCTCGGGGTAGTGATCCCCTTCACATGCACCATAGTAAATTCACACTTGTGTACATGTTCTGCAACATCCTCAACACCCTTGTAATCTAGAAAATGGAGTGACATCTCATAGAACACATGTTGTTGGGGTTGTGGTCCTTGTCTCACCTGAGTCTAAACCCTAATTTCCCTTGGTGTTTCCACCACTAGATCCACTTGATCCACTCACTCCAAAACTTCCCGATCCACCAGATCCTCCTCTTGTAGTAGGTACAGGGCCTGAAGTGGTGCTACTTTGTGTACCCACCATCGAGCTAAACTAAGCTCCCATGGTTTGTGAAGTGGAACTACTCCTAGATGTGATACCCACATTCTACACACCCAAACCTTGTTGAAATGATGCACCAGATAGATACCACCAAATATAGGAAACATCTACATGGCCATAGAACTCAAGGAAAAATGGTAACCACTTGATGCTTCTTGTTTATCAATATTAATTAAACTAGCAATACCTTTTCATGACTTGGAAAACTAAGCGCAAGGGTTCTGGTTTCTAGGTGGGTCCAAGATGTGCACCTACGACCCTTCTTCTTCCTCCATCCGATGAGCTCTCATCAAAAGCTGAGGGGGTTCTCCCACATTTTCCAAGATGGGGTAGCACAGACATATAGGTTCCACATCCTCCACATGAACCTCAAATCCTTCCCATAACATGTCTGCCTCCATAGATCCATTGCTCTGCAATCTCATTGTCTTACCAACTCCCTCTCCCGAGCCTCATTATACTTGAGCCATCTTTCCTCTCTCTCCATTTCCACCATAAGATCCGCATCTCCTTCCACACTTGCTTTTGCACCCCATGCCTAGTGGGAGTTTAGCTAGCCATAGGAAATGCTTCTAAACTCGGGTCATGATCAAGATCTTGATGGCTAAAGGTAAGGCACACAAGAAAGATCCTCTAGGTTCTCACAAGAACTCAAACTCAACAACCTCTTGGGAAAGAATAAGTGGAAACTATGTACTCCAACATGTAACTCATCAACACACCTCTCCACCAATGATCAACAACATGAGTCCATACCAGATCAACATCATGAAGCCTCTGATAGTCTTCTTGAGTCCACACACAAGGTCGATAGAACCAACTTCTCTTCAATGCATAACCACTCTTGATAACCACTCATACAACTCCACCAAAAATAAAAAAAATAAGGTCTCATATAGATCATTATACATGTGTTCTCCTCTACCCATTTACGTGGATCAAACTCAGGTCTAGTGTTGAATCTATGAGAAAACTCATCTTCCATGTTTCTAAGCCAAGTTTCCACGTAGTCCAAGGTCAAGCATTCTTCCATCCCTCACCATTCTTGCAACAACTTCAAAAGAGGTCCCAAATGGAACCAAAATGTAGTCTCTATTCACCTCTAACTTCTCTTCAAACCCCAAATGCACCAGCATATCACCCATCCTGACTGGGAGCTCACCCGAGGCATGTGTGTACGCATGCAATCGAGCCCTCCTTTATATGAGCTTTGCAAGAATTTTCATCACCATTAGAGAGAGACAATGCACAAATATGATTGTATGCATTCTAAGATAGAATTAAGGAGACTAGATCTAAGTATAAATGCACCATACTATAGATGTGAACATCACTATAACAAGGAAGAATCATATCTCAACCATGAGCATTACTAAGAACACAAGGGTTTGGATCCATAAACATGAAAGAAAAATGTACAGATCAAGACCATAACATATATTTAGAACCTCTTCATTATCTATATATTCATCACATATAGTAGCTAATGATACATTAAAGATTCCATGAATGGAGATCATACAACAACAGAGTCTCACCATGCTTCCATAGTAACTTCATTACAGAGCTTACAATTTTTCATTACATTCTATCTATCTCATCTTACTATCTACTCCTCTCAGGTGTCATGTAAATCAATACATAAGAGAGAACATGGAAGGATGCCTCTACACCTTGTTCTTCCTACGCCCACATTCCTTTGCACCCACAGGTACTTGGTCATTTTAAGGGCTCAACCCACATAATACTACATTGTTTTGGAGGCATGTCTTTTTGCTTGCTAGTGTTTTGCATGATCACTTTACTACACATGTTAGATTGATTTCTTATATGTTATTATCTATATCATACACACATGCAAGTTCACGCCTTTTTCTAGTGTGATTGCGAAATACATGATTCTTACACGTGGCACAGATGATTGCCTTCTACCCTTCCTATCTTTGGTTTACCGGGACATCCACCTTCGTCTCATACAAGTGTTATTATTTCATTTTGTACTTAGCATATTAGATTATTTGATCATACACGCTTTGACATATTGGTTATTTCTCTAACATGCTAACGGGTGTTCCATGTGCAACACTTGTTTTGCAGGATTACATGTTTCCATGACTACATTTTTATTTGTCTTTACTTGTTTTTTATTGTTTGCCATTGTATGAGGGTGTTGCCTATGTTTGTGTGCACACTTGTTTGTTGTTTGCAGCCATGACAACCTTATGTGTCTTGTGACATCGTGAGTGATGTCCCATGTTTGCAACCCGCTTTATGCGGCTTACTTGTTTCTTATGTGTTTACACTACTGTGTTTGGTAGTTCTTACATTGTCTGTGTCTTTTACACTTGTCTTATTGCATGCATGTGTTTTTAGACTAACATTTGTTTTGGCTAGCCATCCTTGTTTGTGTGTGACTTGGTTTCTACTAGCGCGCCCCTTTCCCCTCCAGGGAAAAGTTACTGAGTTCAAAGTACGATAGGTCCTCTTTTGGGGCTACATTCTCCTATCAGTCGATGTCACATGTGCCCCCAAAGAGGGGGCATCATTGAGGGTTTACATACTAACACAACGTATTTACACCGGTTCAGTATAATGTAATTTCCACCCTTGGCATTGTGGGTTTACATACAATGAGTGGGTTCAGACCAATCTACGAACCCCATACACAACAACTTTTACAGGACATATTGTCCTTAACATTTTTAGGAAGCAATTATAAGCTTGGAGGTTATAGTGGGTGTGTCTCTCTACACTACTTCGAGTTAGTGGCGTCAAATCACCCAAAAACCAAGACAATATAAAGATCTCTTCACACACATTTCAACAGAAGCGGTCAAAGGTTGGAGGACACAAAGCATTTCCTCCCTACACTTCTTCAACCAAGGTGGTGTGAGATCACCCAAAAAACTCATAGTAGTACATGATATCCTTCTACACCCTTTCTCTTGACATGGATCAGGTGCACATGTTCCATTTACACTTTTCATTTCACGTATTTTACATATTTCTATACACATGCGTATTTTACATAGTGTTTTTACATACATACATATTTGACTACTTGATCGTTTTCTCCTCGCATGTCCGAGGCCATATGAGAAACAAGCAAGTCAAATTAGGGGAAACAACAACAATGACGATTGACAACAATGACATTTTGCATGACGACACGTGCCTTATTAACCATGCGAGTACATTACACACCACACAATGATTTACACACGCATTTCGCCCTAGGTTCATTCTCATCATTTTTTTCCACATTTTTCAAGTATAGTTTCCATGCTCCTCCATCTTTTTATCATTCCATGTTTTTTATAGTCCTTCATCATGTTTTCTACTACACTCTACATGGATATCAAGTACACATCTCTATCTACTTTATGTTACCGAGCTTTCCTCTCACCAACATAAAGTAGGGGCAAAATGTAGTCACAAAATCATGCACTTTAGACATTATTTAGCTCTCGTACTATTATTTAGAAGGTTCTTAAGTGAAGAAAGTATTAATTAATCCCACCTTTTGGCCATCTTGTTTTACTTTTTATTTCATCATTCTCGCACATTTTTACATACATGCCTAGCTATTTCGGCACTTCCCGTCATTTTAGCCTAAACTGGGCGCCTGGCACCTTGGTCCCACATGGGGTGCCCCGATCCTTATTTTACTTTTTCACCTCTTTTTGGGCTCTTTCTAGCCATTTTTCATCCTTATCTTTTTCCTAGTCAACCATGTCGAGATTAATTACGAAATTAGAGCAAGAGAACCCTATAAATATAAAGTTATGAGACCATAATGAGGGTCCTAGCATCACTTACTACTATCACTCCATCTAGAGTTGCATCCATTACATCACTTACATCCACATACTTCCATGCATCAAGGCTAGGAGATATGCATCAACACACACTTTATAGGGGGTGGATTCTATTATATTCCATTCCATGCACACGTACTATTACATTTCTACATTTAGTTATTGCTCGTCACTTCACAAAGTGTGACTGACACAAGAACACCTACGACACAACATGCACACACACACACACACCGAACTACATTTGGGTCTAAAATGTAGTGCAACACTTAGTTTAGTAAGCCCATTGTTGTGGCAGTTGAGGTCAGTTTGACCCATTCATTTGCATCTTTTATTTTTTTAGGGTTTTGATACTTCTTTTATCTCTTGTAGGTCTTCAACTTCATCTTGCTATATTTGGCACATTCAACGTAGTTCAGTGAATCCACTATGACAGTAGCGACGGTTACAGAGCATCTTCCGACCCAAAAAGAACCAGGTTTTGAGCTTTTTCCGTGAGACCATGACGCTTATTCTGCCATACCGGGCGCCCCGGGTGCCCGGTACCTCTTGGGTGCTCCAAGTATGCTCAGATCTTCCAGATCCACTCTTTTCGGGACCTCTGTGTAATTGTTCCAGCTTCTGTATTTTCTGTCAGGACCTACGATACCTTGCGACAGTCATCCATAATCAATTGAGTTCATTCCTTACCTTCCTCTTGCACATTAGGGTTTTATTTCTATTAGTTCAATCATTTTAACCATTTTAGTCACTTCATATTATTTTAGTGCATTTATTTACAACGTTTATGTCCTCCTAGATTAGATTAACTATTATTACATTTCCCCCATTTTAGTTAATTTTATATAATCACCACCTAAACGACCTCTCTTCATTTTTTTCACTTTATAATTGCATATATAACTTTGTTAATCTAAAATTCACCTTCATTAAAGATAATCCAATTTTCCTCAGGTATGCACAATTTCTCCCATGAATTTTGGGGATGCAAAAAAGAATTTACTTTTAAAAATTCCAAACATTTCATCTTTCATGAAAATTTCCAATCCATCATTTTTGTCAAGATTTTGAGTGTTACGCTCTATTGAGTAGTGAGCATTTTTTTTATATTTTATTACAAATGTCTTTTCATGCCTTAGAAATGGGTTAGACAACAAATGATCTATGAAGACTTGCACCATTGATATTAAGTGCCATGATAAATAAACCAAATTATAATCTTCCAACCAATTGACTGAATTATAATCTTCAAACTAAAGCATTCCCTATTTATAATCTTGGATGAGATAAAGCATTGAAGGAGGACCCAAGAGCACATTTTCTCTTTTACAATGCCTCACACATTAATTATGTTGATAATCATTTCTAGACATGATTTTCAATGGTTGTGTCTGACACGCATTGGGGAAATGCACTATTGAGTAGGATAAATGGATCAACAAAATTTGTGTTGGTGGTCATTCACGAAAAATATTGTTAAGACTGTTGATGAAGGAAACCATAATTTCTACCTTTATCACTAAATAAAAACTAATTAAAAATGTGCATGAAATTGACAATAGAAGGAATCGTAACATAGAGTTTTTGTATCATGCCTCAACAATGGACTAGGAAACAAATGATCTATAAAGGCTTGCACCATTAATATAAATTTCCATGATAAATAAACTAAATTATAATTTTCAAACCAATCAACTGAATGGGAAACCATAGTTTCTACCTTAATCGCTAAATAAAAACCCAACTAAAAAATGTGCATGAAATCAATGATAGAAGGAACCCTTAAGATATAGTTTCTATATCTAACACATGTAGAGTTTGGAAGTCAAACATATGCAATTTCCTATCTACAAGCGATGATGATGGAAACTTTCCAATGTGACCAACCAACCCACCTCCCCATGCAATACACCAATGACTTCCACTCAAAGAATGATTAGTGTTTTCATATATTTTTTGAACAAACAAGCAGAGTAATCATGATAAGAGTAGTATTAGGTCATGTGTTCAAACCTTGGTGATAAAATTCCTAGCTGTGGTTAATTCGATGCAAGAGTAGTCATTGTGAAAACCTTTCGTAATATAGATACATATGACAATACTTCAAATTTATCCAATGTTAAGACCTGAAATGTTAAGGATAAAGTCTTGGCTAAAAATCCACAAGGAAAACTCTTACAAATGATACCTATTATTGCCTAGGAGAGCATGGAGAATGGCATAACATAACAGTCTATAAAGATGACACAAAACCACATGATCGACCTTTGTTTTATGGTTATCAAATTCAACAACTACAATGACTTGACTTGAGATGATGAGTTTGCTCAACGTGTCCCTATCTCTAAAATGTATCAGGACAAAGAATATAATTCCCCTTATATGTATTTTTTACATATCTTATCCTTAAAAAAATCAATTCCTAAATTCATATATATACAAAAGTAAACATAAAGATGTTTATAAATAAGGTCTTTTTTAATCCAATATGGAGCTTACACATATTTCTTGGCCTTAATTACCAAGGATTAAAGAGAATTCGTTCATCAAATTCCCCTAGGTATGATCCCGACTATTGCTATTGTATCATTGAGGCTAATATATTTTTATGACCACCACCACTAAAAATGTTGTTAGTAAAAACCGTTGTCCTTATCCTGCTAGCTATATATAATAAAATTTATCTTGGTTACAACGATTTCACCCATAGAATATGTGTCATGACATGTACATATTTAATTCCAACCTTTTCTCTAACTTTCCATTCATGTCTTTGTCTTTTCTAACAAATTGAAGCCCACCCATTTGTGATCCTTGACACCGATGCTCGTAGATGGATGGCGCCCCTAAAGTATCAATGGTGGAGATAACGTCCATCGATTCCATAAACGATGTATGTGGAAGTTTGAATTCTAACCAACTCCATTACTTGAATAATTGCATTATGTAGGAGGCTCTTGACCACCCAATACCATGTTTTCACATACACCTGTCAACTGGGGACAAGAATCGTAAGTTTTATTCGGGGATGGTTGTTTGCACATTTCTTGCTTTCCTACATTTACTCAACCTTACAATTGAAAGGGGCAACCAAGGAGCAAACATTGTGGTTGGGTTTTGAACGAGTAACCTATTGAATTTCCCACATTTTCTATTTTGACTCTTTAATCACAACTTGCACTCACTTGAATGATACAAGTGACATGAAGACAATAATATCAAGCACATATAACAAGTATTATTTTGGTAAGAACTATTCCAACCATGGAATAGGTGTGGGACATGCATGTATTTAATTACCACCTTATTTCTAACTTTTCATTCATGTCTATGTCTTATTTGACAAATTGAACACCATCCAATTACAATCCTTGACTCCGATGCCTGTTGATATATGACATCAATAGGACTGTTATTTTTTTCCCATTCTTTTCAATCACATTTCAAGTACTTTTATTTAAACAATCACCATAAATAATTACTCCTCCCTAACATTGGTGCACAATATTCCACCACCCGCCACCCGCTGTACTATTTTTAACTTCTATTCCACTCTCTTTTCCTTTATATAACTGACAAATCAAATACCTTATCCAACACAACTATGCTTCTTCTTTTCTTTCCCTTTTCCACAATTACATTATTACTTGCGTGCGATTGCTAGTTATTAAATGGGCCCAAACCTACATACATAAATAGCCCGCGGTCACGCCTGCTAAGCGCGCTTTGAGCGAGTCACAGGGCTTAATCTCCGCAGCCTTCAGATTTTCTTTAAAGCTGCTCCTTCCATGCGAATTACTTCGAACGTTTTGACGTTTTGTTTGTTTGTGGGATTCGCTTAATGGCGGCGGCGAGATGGCGAAGCCTGTTCCACCCATCAAGGAATTTGTCGGCTTCATCGAATGGTAATACCTTTCATCCTGCGAGCAGCGATTCAAAATCATTCTCGGACCCCAAACCCCAAGCAGACATAGAAGAGGAAACATCAACACCAAAGCCCGTTTCCTCCTCTTCAATTTTTGAAGATGTTAGAGCTAGTCTGCGAAAACCCTCTCTCAGGCAACGCCCAAGATGGGTCTTAAATTGAATGGCAATGAATCGGCGGGATCTTTTTCTCTCGAGGCATTTGGAAAGAGCCTGAGAATACAAGCAGAGAAGGGGCCAGGACCAGTTCCAAGACCAAGACCCTCTTCTCTCAAGCGCTCTGATCTCCTGCTCCGTTTTGCGAGGCAGCCTACTTGCCCTCCTAAACTAGAATTAATGAAGATGTACAGCTATGATGAATTAGGGGCCAAACTAAGGAAACTCCGCCCAGAGGATTGGAAGCGTTTTTCTCTCACCGAGCTCAATGACCGTCTGCGAAAGTTGCGGGAGATGGAAGAGGAGGAGTCCAAGTACAGTCCAGGTGGACCTTCATTCAAAGTTTTAAGGGAGAGCCTCTATCAACTACGCATGTCTTCTGAAACTCCGAAGAAAAAGTCCTCACGTGAGTCGCTATTTCCCCACATGTTACTTGTCTTTCTTAATTTTTACGAAGATGCACAACTACATGCGAATCTTATTCCTCTCCGTGTATCAGTTGAAATCACCAGTCTGAATTGCACAGTATTGGCGTGCAAATGTGCCCCAAAATGAAAGCTCTCAAAACCTTCTTCCGTTTCCATAATTATCATTTGCCATTTCACCTTCAAGGCTACTTTCTCTGGCTCCTGTCCAACTATTGAAAGTCTTCCCTTAAATCTAGACCGTGATCCGTGATCTTTAATCATAATACCTCACTTGTATATTCCGCATTGTTAAAATCGTAAACTTTGTCTCTAGTTGTTGATTGTTGTCGTGGAACATTGGAAAAAAAAAAAAAGGGACTGGTTCAAAACCCCAATTAGAAAGAGTTGAATTGCATAAATGTGAACAAATTTTGGTCAGGGTTAATTAACATTACATCCTCGTCTGTAGTATTCATTGCAGTTGTTGTTCCTGAAAAGGATAATCTCAAATCCCTCTTATTGTCATCACGGATGGTTTCTGCAACTTTCAAAATCTGTTCTTGCTTTGCAAACACCCTTTTCGATCGGAATATTGCATATTCTAATCTCATTGCTTTGTCATTGTAGTGCAGAGGCCAGCGTTGTTGGGCAGCCTGCACCGTCTTGATTTCACCTCCAATGTATGAATTGGTTCAGCGGGTATCAGTCAGTACACCTTGTTTTTTTTTGAGCGAAACCAGTTCACTTTACAAAACATGGTGAAAATTATTTTATTTTAAACATTGCTGTCATCTAGAACTGGGAAAGATGGGTTCTTTGGAATGACGTGGAATACACGCAAGATGAAATCCCCTAGCATTGTAGCTCATACGATATGGCCTAGAATTAATTCTACGTTACTGAACATAGCAATCAACGCATTAAAATTACAATTTATTTTGTATCAAAAAGCAAGTACATTCAACATCATGCAATATTAGGTGTATGTTGTACAAAACAAACAGCAACCATTTGTTTAAATCTCATGAATATGATGTGAATACTCTGAACTTGGTAAAATTCTTTTCAAATAAATTGCATACTATTTATTTTGGCCAATGTTATGGATCCGGCACAACATCCATCTTTAGGGAAGTAGATAAAAAAGTACCCAATACTCGAGGAATATGAAAGTGAGAAAGTTTCATAAATAGGTAATTGCGATACTTGGGAAGGAATACGGGGGCAAAACCGAGGGTCGCCTACAATTTTTTTGGGATCAATATTCAAGGAGACTACATTTTAATTATGCCGAGAGGTATTATATGATGCTAGTATGGAGTGGAGGACTCTCATGTCGTGCCCGTGAAAGAAAAATTAAGGCTGACATTATTTTACATATTTAGTTTAATTTGTAAAAGTTATACATTTGTATTAGCAGACTCAACTTTTGAAAATCAAAACAAATAAATAAGGTATCTTCTTGCTTGCTGCACTTTAAATAATTACATATGATTTGTTATTTTAGGGTTTGTGTGAATAGTAAATTTAATTTGATCATGGCATTTAAATAGGACACCTTCTTCCTTGCTTCACTATTAAATGATTATATATAATTTATTATTTTAAGTTTTTCATGAATTATGAATTTAATTTTACCATAACATTTAGATTTGTTTCCTCTACATTATTTTTTAAAGTTAATGATAACATTTGGTATTGTTATGTTATAGTTTTTACTAATACTTTCCAAGCATAAATAAGAATTTATTATAATTATGAATTTAGATTTATAACAAATGTAATATGATGAAATCTAATATTTAATGTAGGTTTTTCACCACACAATGTTGTTAAATCTATAAATCTTTAAATCTTAGGTATGTTAAATTAAGATATATCTAAGATGTATATTTTGTTATTTTCTAGATATTTAATTTACCGTCTAAGTTGATATAACCAAATGTTATGATTTTTAAATCAAATATTATGATTGTTTATAAATCTTTTAAATGATTAAAATATATTGAATAATGATAATTTCAATTGTTATTTAATTATAATCATAGTTACTGTGTTCGGCGGATTTGTATGAAATCCGGTTCGAACCGTATTTTTTGAAGCAACCGAATAAATCCGGTTCGGTTCGGCACATGCTTTCTGCACAAATTTTTTTTTCTTTCCTTTTTGGCATTTTTTCCTTTTAATTTGCCATTTTGGAAAGGGTCCTCGGAAGATGTGAAGAATAAAAAACTTGCATGTGCCATAACTTTCATTCTGTGGCTCTGTTTCAAGTGTCGTCTTCTCTAAAAGTGTATATTTTCTCGAGCTCTACGCATTGATGGCAATATTTTTCTTATTTTCATAAAATCCATTTTGTACCTTTTTGGACCAAGCAACTTCTTGCAATCTTTTGAAAGAATCATTATGATGATGATGATTATGGTAGATGGATGCTTTTTTGTATGATTTGTCTATATATAATGATATAAGTATACAATAATATAAATTTATAATAATATAAGTATATATATCCAAACCGGATTTTTCCGTATTTTTTCTGATTTTTTTCAAGAACTCCAATTTTCGGATTTTTTTGCCCTTCCAATTTAATTGGATTTCGAACACAGTAACTATGATTATAATTGAATAATCATAGGTCTTATTAATTAATTTCTCTTGATTATTATATGTAACCATAGAGAAAAATAAATAATTCATTAATAGAGTTCAATAAAAATGATTATTTAAATGAAACATAAAAATAATTAATTACGTGAAAAACCTGTAAAGAAATTGAAGTAAGGTGATTTAACGAGAATCTTAAGGTGTTGTAAGTAGGTGTGAAGGAGGTCACAAGAGGACAATAAGGAGATGTTAAAGGGGTAGGATAATCTAAGGCACATGAGATTGCACAAGTCCTCTCACATGTACACTGTTACCAACCCAACCCCGCTTCCAAAGGACGTCCCTTAAGGTACACACTTAGGAGATCAATGACCTACAAATTAAAATTATTAATGAAATTAAAAAATAACATGTATATAGGGTGACCATGATATCTTTTTCCCTTATTGAAAGTTTTTATAATTTGCCAACCATGGTACCCATTCTTCTTAAGCCCCTTATTTAGGTGCTTCTCTCATGTCTAAGTGTTCTAGATAAAAATTCTAAAGGCTCTTGTGAATAATGTGTTCAAGAGGATAAATTTTTGTGATGGGAGTTTGCTCTAATATAAACATCAATGTTTGTCTATATTCTATAAGCTTGAGGGAACGAGGAGCCATTGGCTCTTTGGGTGGCTAGGAAAGTGATTCTTTTCAAAGGTGGGCATCGGTAACTTAATTTGTTTGATAAGGAGTTGAGGTGTGTCGAGAATTCAATTAGAGTGTTCACGATGTGTGACCATCTCACATTAGTGTCATCTACAAACCGATACCGCCAATTCTAGGTTTTAGAAGGGAAGACTAAATCGTAGTCTTCTCAAATTTTTCCATGAATAGATTGGCGACAATTGAGGGGGAGGATATCCCATTGCTATGCCTTTAGTTTGTTCGTAATTTTCATCTTGAAAACTAAAGAAAGTGGATCTAAGGCAAAATTCCACTAAATCGGTAGTATTAGGATCCATAACTTCTCAAATAACGTTCGTGGCCGCATCTAATGGAATATTTATGAAGAGGGATTATGATATTAGAGCTAACAAGAATGCCATTGTTATGAAGTTTGATATCAACCATAATATTTACCAAATCATTAGAATCCTTGATAAAGGACAAAATGGAGCACACTAATGGTTGAAGTTTCTTAACTACATAACTGGCCAGCTGATAGGTTGGAGAATTGATAGTATTGACAAGGGTCTAATAGGGATATCAAATTTGTGAATTTTGGGTAAACCATAGATGTGGGGCAGGACGATATCCTTGGGCACAATATTTCTTTGTAGCTCATTTTGTAGCTCATTGCTTAGTGAAGATGGATCCAACAATGGGATCCAAAATGTCAAACAATATAAATACTATGCAATTGATTCCAAAAGAATTATACCGTTTATTACATATTGAAAATACCACAGTCAAAACAAAATTTATATTGACCTTTTTTTTGAAATTCACAAAAAAAAATACTAATGGCATTTATGTTTTTCATATTTACGTAGCTGTAAAGCTAGTGTACATAATGAGGTGTCTTAGATAAGCCACACAGGAACAAAGCGGAGCTGCTAGAGAGCATACATGGAGTGCGACAAACAATTGTCAACAAAAACGTTACCAACCTTCATAAAAATGCAATGAAAGGTTATATAATATTATAGGACTTTCTTTGTCCTACAATCAAGGAAATCAATCTCATCTAGACTCCTAATTTTGTTCGGTGCAACCAAAGTAGGAGATATTGTAACAAATAGAAATTCCTCCCCAAACAATAAGATGTCCTAACTTTAGATTAACCACCTAACAACTAGGAAAAATCTAGAAGTTACTCTTCCACTTATTACACATACATGGGATAAAAATGAAAGCTATAAACTATGAACAAAGCCTAAGTACCCTATAGCCTAGGATTCCTCATAATTCCTCCCAATAATAGAAGCATTGGACCCCATTGCTCTCAACAAAGAAGGAAACATATTAGACAACTGATGTTGAGAAAACCATCTGGGCTGATATGGAAGTTGACAGTTTTTGGCAATAAGGTAAGAAGTGACCTATCCTTTACGGGTCTAGTGAGTCTTCATGTCGAAAACTCGGTTTACATCCAGTGGAAGTCGAGAATTTGGAGCAAAACTGCAAGATGGCTGATAGGAAGTTCAAACTCCAATGTCTATTACTTGAGGAGATTGATATTTACAACATCACGAATTGCCAATTGTACTTTGGAAAGTCCAGTTGAAAAGTATTCTCGGAAATCTGTTGAACAATCGTGTAAGATCAACAACGAAGATGCTTGGACTTATTGTGTGCTTTCTCATGAAAACAACGCTTGTCCAAGTGTACCCAAATTTTGCCCCAACCTAAAAATGATTTGGGACATGATGATGATCCATGAATTGCTTTTGTTTATCTTGACTCTTTTGTAGAGTGTGAACCTCAAAGGATTGAAGAGAATGCAAGTGCTGGATGGAGGAGGTAGCCTTATCTTGCTCTTTGTTAATGTGTTTTGTACTAGGGAAACACATTAAGATAAAGGTAACTCATATGGAGCCAATTGTTGAAAACAAGGGGCAAAATTCAAATGGAGAATGTGTTGTGGATGAGTGTTGATGTAGTCAATGATGGTGTGTCAATTGAACAACCACCTATTCTTTGCAGCCATGTGTTGTGGATGAGTGTTGATGTAGTCAACTGAACAGCCACCCATTCTTTGCAGCCATGGACCAACTCACTCGGCTTGAATTTCCACACACAAACCAAGATACTAAGATCACACCTTTTTCAGTGTAGGTGATGAATTACAGACTCATACAATCACCACCAACTATAGTTTGTCTTTGCACAACAAACATGAAGAAGAGTATTACATTATCAATCCCCATTCAAGACTTGTTTCTCTCTTGACACCTCTTTTCTCTCTCCTTGAACCAATTCCTTTCCCTTTCAAGCATTGAACACCTCTGAGCCTGCGCTCTCCTTATCTCCAACTGATGCTTCTACCTTCTTTCTGACTCTTGGAACTCCTTGCTTCTTGAAAATGCCCCAAAATTATAATTTTCATCATTTTGAAACTGTCACTTAATGTAGATCAGGTTCTTAAACTGATGTGACGGTTATGTATCTGTCGGGTAGGTTTCTAGGTCACCGCCTACAATAACTGTTGAGATAGGGAACATCCTATTTCGATACTGTTTCATGATCAAAACCACTTCCTCTCTTCTTTCTACAGTTGGTTAAGATTTTAGGATGTTTCCTTGACCCCTTTGGAACTTCTGTCATGCTGCACATAGTTACCACGTTCTTATGAACATGATGAAAATTTGGTTCGAACCATACTTTTCGGTTTGAACAAACAAGTTTGGTTGAATATTATTTTTTAATTAAAAATTTAAATTGTTTTATTTATAAGTACTTCAACCTAAAATAAAAACAAAACAAGAAACACTAATACGTAAACGTGTAAAGGAAAAATTGCATATATAATATATTTATTTATTTTGAATAATTGGTTTTCTTTACCAATATTATATATGTATAATATTTACTATATATGTGTGTATATACGTATTTGTAAACTTTCTGAACCAAACCAAACCAACCTTTTAAGTGAAATTCCAAACTTTTGTACTTTTTCCACTTTCGAACTCTACCCGAATTCTCAAACGTTCCAACATTGGAACCAAACATGAAAACTACCGACAACACACAACTAGCCTCTTTTTGGTTGAAGCAAGATTTTGAAATAACCCAAATGCTCTTGTATCAGACGCCTTGGGTAAGTGAAAAGTTCGTGAACCCCTGCTCATGAGCCTTATGTGAGTTATTCTAATGACCTGTTTAATCTATCAATCTCAGATGTTTTCACCCAAGTTGAATCTTTTATTTCCTTGGGTCTTCTTAACAACTCTAGAGTCCAAAATGACCTTTATCTCACCTTTCTCCTTCTTTGTGACAACTAGTGTCTCCAATCTCCAACACCCTCATCAAGCGTTTTTGCTTCATGAAACGGATACAAATTCGCTACATTGAAACTAGACAATATATCAATCCTGTCTGGCACCTCTATCACATATGCATTCACTGAAAATCTTCTTAAAATCTTTTTAGGGTCCAGTCTTCTTTGAAACTTGTATGGTCCAATCTTCTTGCACTTCAACTTGTATATTCTTCTTGGGGACCTTTTCTAAGCATCCCAGTTTGATGTTTTGATTTGGACTTACGTTTTGTTATCACATAAAATAATCGCTGTAAAATTTGCCTCAAATTTACCAAAATTTATCTCACTAAGTGTATTCAGGTCTCTTGGATAAATTTTGATGTTTTGGATTTAGCCAAATTTTATGCTTTTTTTAAATTGTATCAGTTTAATTGTGCATGGTGCACCTCGAGAGGAACTAGTGGAACAATTCCCTTTGTTCCATTATTTTGCAATGAGTGTGATGGGGTGATGCGACTTGTATAAAAGCTATTTAAACGTTGCCAAAAGTGCCTAGACCCATGTGGAGCCTATGGAACAATTCCCCTCGTTCCTCACCTCCCCTAGTATCGCGACAGGGTGAAAGGTGTGACAAACAAGCTCTGCAATATTCAAGCGTCACTGTGCGGCACCCTTATTGTGCGAACAAGGAACCGTTGGAACTGTTCCCTTAGTTCCACTATACTGCGATAGGTGTGACAGGGTGATATGAAACATTGCATTCTTTTTTAAAAGTTCTTGAGGTGGTCAAAACACACAACAAGCTTATGAACCACATATATAGGCATCTTGATCACCACACATCACATTTTAAATGCCCATAATACTCTACCATGACTCTGCCCTTCGCACTTTTTGCCCTAGCTGTTTCCCCTCCCTGCAGTAATTTCCCTCCTAGATCACATTTCAGGGTGATTTCACCACATTCCACTAGTTTTCTCTCATTCCGAAATCACCAGAGACTGAGCGGTGTGCAAGTTCAAGCCACGTACTCTGTCTTACGCTGTGTGTTATCTTCTAGATTCCACAAATATTGCAATTGATTTTTAAGACATCTTCTAAATTTTCCCTGCTGCACAATTCTTTTTCTTCATGGTGCCCTGAGAAAAGTTTTGCCCTTCTATAATCACCTTGACATGACATTTTAATTCTCCAAAAGCAATTCTCCTATTTGATCTTGCCTCTCCTAAGTTGTTGGTTCAAGATGAAGTTTCACTATTTTGGGTATGAACATTTATCTTCTCTAGAGACTGACATTTTAGAAATTGGAGATAGTGACATCAAACATATGGACTTGGTAGAATTATGGGTCAGAATGCATGATGGGAAGAGAATGCCTCTTGCATGTAGCCTAGTTGCCCCCAGAACGAATTTACAACAGCAGATTGGCTCATGCAATTGCATTCTCCAACTTGGTTCAATGCGCAGATACAATTCTTACTTGTGCCCAGTGCATTGATCCATAGACGAAGAGTTAAAGACCCCAGTTGACCAAGTACCTGCCAAACTAGATGCCCATCATATCAATGTCGCTATTGTAATTAAGCCTTAAAAAGATGCTAAAGTAATAACTCCGGAAATGGCACAACAAGAGTTTGATCAAAATTCAGATAAGTATTTAACTATGTTTTCAAAGTCTTGGTTGAATAAGGATCCTCCAAGCCGCTCCAAAACCTATACAGATCGGTTTCTCAGATGAACTTTTGGCACGATCACTTTGCTTGCCAGAGTTATGGGATTACAAACAACCAAGGAATTTCACAACTGGATGTGCATGTATATCAACTTCATATCTGCAGGAAAGCAAGCCATCGACTGGGAAGAATTGATAAGTGAAAATCTCGCAAACAATTCACTCATCCGAATACTGCAAATTCATTCTATATGATTTCGTATTTGATGTATCCCAATGCTATTTTCAGAATATGGGTTGGTCTGTTGGGGGTAGGCAGATACGATTCATCAAAGCTCATTTATGAAATATTAGACTCAACTCGGCATATGGCAACAGTAAGAGTCATTTTAGGAGGGTGAATGATTTCACCATGTTGACTGTGAGATTGTTGGAAGAGGATACAACAGAAAATCACAACATATGGTAGCTTCATCATCCAGTTCCAGACGTTTACCTACCTTAGGGTGGGTGGTTTTGATGGCATACCCTACAAACTTCCAAAGTTTTGCAGTGACAAACTTGTCCTCATTGAGATGTGTAGAGTCTGTAGACAAGTTGATGTGGTGTACAAAATATGCAAAGACAAGAGAGTGCATGGCATAAACTTCCCATTGCTTTGGGACATTATTCGTGTAGATCAGGGATGGATGCTCAAAATGTAGAAAGAACCATTGCTCCATTCAATATGCATCCCTATCATAAGAGACTTGCGTTTGATAACAGTTGGTGACTCTTCCTTCACATGGGTTCAACCTCTTATTAAGACAAAAAGGAAGATTCCTGCAAAAGTAGTTGCTCTTGGCTATGATGTTCTGGCTAGCTTGCTTTAGAGTATTCTTGCCCCAAAAGGCCAAAACCACTTCTCGCTTGGTCACAAATTCTTCGGATTTTCAATTTGTAGTGATTGCCAAGCCTACATCCGGCAAAAATGAAGGAGAAGTGAATTTGGCCAACTATGAGCTGTCAAGAGTTTCATTAGGAGAGCTTAACCACAATTTGTAAGAATCTGCATCGAGACTTGCTGAGACAGTCGAGAAAGGGAAACAAACTCAAGAACAACTTGAGGAGCAGGTTCATGTTCTCACTTCATACGTCAAGTCTTTCTTGTCTCATGACTCTATCCCACTGGCATCCCTTCTGTCTTCACTAAATTGAGCCCAAGGCTATCTTTGAAATACATAAGCAACTGTCGCAAAGTGTTTGAGACCCGGGTAGAGCAACTCCTGATTAATAGCCTAAATTTTATCGGTGAAGGTCATATG
Source organism: Taxus wallichiana var. yunnanensis (assembly GCA_018340775.1). Lineage (NCBI taxonomy): Eukaryota > Viridiplantae > Streptophyta > Pinopsida > Cupressales > Taxaceae > Taxus > Taxus wallichiana. Next base: position 343,794,348 of record CM031238.1, read on the forward strand.
GGCAATTGGTTGAGGCCCAAGAGAAATTGATGTTTGAAGTAAAATCTGTGGAGAAGGAGGCTGCCTTGTGGGGAAGTCTAAGTCAGGCTTTGAGAGCTATGTCAGTCATTGATGGAAAATTCTCATCTCTGAGAAGGTTTTTAACAACAGTTAGGACAACCTCTCTTGAACATGGTCCATAAGTGTTGAATGGAGAATAAAAGTGCTCGAAGAGAGCATAGCCGATCTTCAAACACATATTTAGAAGGGAGAGGCCCTCAAAGCATAGTTACCAGGTTCAGAAATCCGATTAAATTCGGAAGGGCAAAAAAATCCGAAAATTCGGAGTTCTCGAAAAAATCCGAAAAAATACGGAAAAATCCGGTTCGGAATATATATACTTGTATTATTATAAATTTATATTATTGTATACTTATATCATTATATATAGACAAATCATACAAAAAAGCATCCATCTACCATAATCATCATCATCATAATGATTCTTTCAAAAGATTGCAAGAAGTTGCTTGGTCCAAAAAGGTACAAAAATGGATTTTATGAAAATAAGAAAAATATTGCCATCAATGCGTAGAGCTCGAGAAAATATATACTTTTAGAGAAGACGACACCTAAAACGGAGCCACAGAATGAAAGTTATGGCACATGCAAGTTTTTGCTGCTACATCTTCCCGGACCCTTTCCAAAAATGGCAAATTTTTTTCCGTCCTTGCGATTTTTTCACCAAAAAAAAAAAAATATGCCAAAAAAGAATTTTTTTTTCCTGCAAAAACAAGGCCGAACCGAACCGGATTTATTCGGTTGCTTCAAAAAATACGGTTCGAACCGGATTTCATACAAATCCGGCCGAACCTGGTAACTATGCCTCAAAGCATAAATCTGTGCATATATGAAAGCTCTTCACTGTGATCTTTTCAAGAAAAATCTTCTAAATTAAACACCGCCACAGATGTAAAAGAGCAATTTAAGGAGCTAATGAAGGAATATTCGTTTTGCACAAAAGGATTCAATAAAGAAAAAGTGGACGAGCTTTCTGATATACACAATGTGATTGTTGAAGCATCCAAGAGTCTGGCTAATTTTGTTAGCAAAGGTTCTGAGATGATTGATACCTTGGACACGTGGTTGATCAATCTATCCAACAGAACTATTCCAAGTGAAAGAGAGATTGTAACTGCAGTCACAAAATTCAGAGTTTAGGTGTTGAAGCACAAGAAATTGACAAATTCAAGTCAAAAGTCTTCCTCCTCTCTAACATCTTGACTCCTACCTCTCTTTTGTGCAACTTTTCTATTTTCTCATTGCACTTTTTGTAATATTCTTTTCCACAAATTAAATATTGTAAAAGTCACTTAAGTGACTATTGTAGTGGAAAAGTAAGATTGTAAAAATAGAAAAGTTACTAAAGATAGATATGAAACAGTTTTACTCCTAACTCCATATAAAGAGAGGATCTCTCACTGTAAGGGTTGGATTTTTGGGAAAGTGAAATAATTAAAGATTAATCTTTTTATCTCTGCTTTTGTTCATGGCTGTACTTCTGATAAGAGAAAGTAATATGAAACTTTGTGTTCATTTTGTGTCAAGAGATGCAAAGACTAACTATTGAACTTTGTGTCTTTATTTCTTCTTGATCATATTCATTATTTTCCTTGGTACTTTACTTTCTTGTTATATGGTGTGGCAGTACATTATATCTTTTCCTTTGATCTTTGACATGCATGAATAAAATAAGATCTGGAAAATGCGGTCCTCTCCTTACTTTTAAAACTTCTTCCATTTTTATGTACCCATCTATCCGTTCTCTCTCTTATCTCCTCCTCATTCTTGAATTCTGCAATACAGGTGTAAAATTCCAAATCCAAAGTGTAGCTAGTGTAAACATTGTACATATTTTGTTTATCTTTGTTTTTGGATTTCAATAAAGGGAACCTCCCCTCATAATAGAGGAGGGACTCCGTCCCCTGAACTGTTGTGGAATCCATATTTTAGAAGTGCAAAATATTCTGCCAACACGTCTACCATTAATTGATTTGAGTTTAAATCCCATCGGGCATGTCCATGCCTAACAAGCTTCCAAAAAGCCATAAAAAGGCTCCTAAAAGAATAATACAAAATCAATACTTGTAAGTGCCTTACCAAGCACTTTGTTTTGGTGTTTTGGTGTGGACTTACATTTACAAGCTGATTGATTTGAGTTCAAATTCCACTGGGCATATCAATGCCTAACAAACTTTTAAAAAGCTGCCTAACAAACTTTTAAAAAGCTGCAACAAGGGCTCTAAAAACACCATACAAAATTAATACCTGTAATTGCCTTGCCGAGCACCCCGGTTTGTTAGTTTGGTGTGGACTTACATTTACAAACTAATCGATTTTGAGTCCTTCCTCAAATGTGCCAATACTGACTCTCCAACTAGAAACTCTTGTGCTCTACACTTGAAATCAACATGGTGCTTTTATCTCACGGCACTTGCTCTAACTTTTCCTTCACTTGTTGATGTACTCCTTGCATATAATCAACAAAGTCTTCCGCATAAACACTTTTCCCACTCCAATAGATTATGTTCTTCAACTCTGTAACACCTCTTGAGTTGCAACCATACACAATTTGGAATGGGGTCTTCGTTTTATTCGTATTGACTTAATTGTTATAGGCAAACCCAGCTTGCACCAAGATCACATCCCAAGACTCCGATTCATAACCTCCGTTTGCCGATCCATTTGTGGATGGTATGTTAAATTTAAGTTCAATTTAGTACTTAATTTTATGTGCAAAATCTGCAAAAAATGGCCAATGAATTTGGTGTCTCTATCTGACACTATACTCTTAGGCAATTCATGTAACCTCACTATTTCTTTGAAAAACAATTTGGCAGTGTTTGTTTTGCTCCTCTTTCTACATGAAAAAAATGTGCCATTTTTGAGAAGCTTTTAACAACAACAAAGATAGATTCATTACCCTGTTGTGTCCTTGGAAATCTAAGCACAAAGTCCTTGATAATGTCTTCCCTTTGTCTTTGCGGTATTGGCAATGGTCTGTACAAACCCACATTCTAACTTTTTCGTTTAGCCTATTAGCATATGCTACTACTTTTCACAAACTTCTTCACATCTGGACTCATCTTGGGTCAATGGTACCTCTCATTTAATTGTGCCAATGTCTTGTTTATGCCAAAATGATTAACCAACAATCCTCCACTATGTTTCTCTTTTCTCATGTTCTCCCACATGGTATGCACAATTACTGTCCTCTGAACAACAGTTCATCCTACAAAAAGTAATCCAATCATGGGGTTCCATCCTTAGTTGGGCTCTTGCATGTTGTACATGCATTTCTGAAATCTAAATCCTCTTCATACAAATCTCTGGTGTGGTCAGATCCAATCCCTCTGCTCTCCATTCCTATGCTTCAAGACAAAAGAATAGCTTTGAGGAAATTAGACCCACTTCCAATGCTTTTGGTTCAGCTTACCTGGACTATTTATGAACTGCAGTGCATGATGATCCATGTATTTAAAAACTCCTTTGGTTGTAAGTAGCGTCTCTGTTTCTTGAGTGTTTACACAATTGCATAAGATTCTTGGTCATAAACTGATTTTTTTTGTTAGTATCTTATAATTCTTGTTGTAATATGCAACAGGCTTGCCCTCTTGACCCAAAATAACACCTATCGGTGTCTCACTAACATCACAATCAACTTGGAAAGCTTTGTTCAAATCCGACAATGCTGTTACAGGCTGTTTGGTGATATTCTTTTTCAATAATTCAAAACTCTTATCAGCTTATCAGCTGCAATTGTCCATTTGAATTCCTTCATATCACCTCTCATTGTTTGGTGATGGGTGCACATATTATGTTGAAGTTTTTATGAACTTCTGGTAAAAGCTAGGTAATCTATGGAAATTTCTAGCTTCAAACGTACTTTTTTGGTGTTGGCCACTCCTATATCATTATCACCTTTTCTCAATTGATCCTCAATATGTCCTTCGAGATCACAAAACTAAGGTCAACCAACTTGGTCTTCATAAAACTGTACTTCTTCAAGTTGACCAACAACTTCTCTTCTTTCAACCCTTGCATCACTTGCCTTGAACGCATTACATGTTCCTCTTTTGTTTTGTTAAAAATCAGAATGTCATTCAAATAAAGAATGAAAAACTTACCAAGGTATGGCTTCAACACTTCATTCATGAATCTCATGAATGTACCCGATGCATTTGCACACCCAAATGGCCTAGCTGGCCATTCATACATCCCTTCTTTTATCTTGAATGCGGGCTTCCGTTTATCCCCTTATTGAATTCTGATTTGATGATACACACTCTTAAATCTTTGTAAAGTACTTTGTTCCACTCAAACAATCCATCAAGTCATCCATTCGAGGCAATGGAAATCTGTACCTGATCGTTATCTTGTTTATGGCTCTAGAATCCATGCACATATGCCATTCTCCACCTTTTTTGGGTGCTAACACTGCTGGAACTGCACATGGGCTCAAGCTTTCCTTATCAAACCTTTTTCTAACAACTCTTGCACATGTCTATTCATGCCTTCATGCTTCGTGGGTGGTAGTCTATGGGCTGCTGTGTTTGGAAAACTAGATCCAGGAAGCAAATTCATGTGGTGGCTAATGCTCCTCATGGGTGGCATACCATCCAAAGAATCATTTGAAACATGGTGGCTTACGGTCCTCATTGGTGGCAAACCATCCTGAAAATCATTTGAAACAATCTCCGCATACTCATCCAACAAATTCTTCACTTCTCTTGGCAAATCACTGTCCTTACCTGCTGTCCCAACTTGCATGGGTTTGTGAATGGAAGCAAACCATGCTTTCTCATTATTTACCTCTGTCAAGAATTGTTTTCTAAAAATAATCAGAACTGTAGGACTAATGTCCACTTCTTCTCCTTTATCCTTAAATGGGCTCAATGTATACTTCTGTCCCCCCTTCTCAAGCGTGTAGGTGTTGACTCTACCATTATGTATGGCCTTTCTATTAAATTGCCATGGTCTACCCAACAATATGTGACATAATTCTGTAGGCATGATATCACATGAAACTTCATCTCTATAAGGCCCAATCTGAAAATTGGTCAAACATTGTTCACTCACCAAGATTTGATGACTTTTTGCAACCAAGACACCTTACATGAATTTGGGTATGTGATCCTCTTTGTTGGGAAAAGTACCTGCTTGTTGGGTAAACAACCCTGCACAATAAACTTTCACAAATATGAGCTATGCTACAAGAATCTAAAAATGCACAAGAATAATGGCATGTACACAAAATACACAATATTTCATCTGGAAAACCCTTTTCGGTTAAAAAGACTAGCACAATAACCTTCGTTAGATTGTATTAGCTCAACTGTTTACAATACAAACAACATTCTTCAAGTTTCTGTATCTTATCATACAGCGTTTCACTGTATGTACAAATGTTACATCAACACACTCAATTGTGTATCAACCAACAAAAACATTCTGCTGTGTTTTGTCCAAAATTCTAACTCATTCCCTAAAGAATATGCACATATGTACATGCCCGTCAATATGTAACCCCATGCAGAGGGAGGAACCTGAACAGTCCCACAAAATTGCTCGCAAATGCTATCATCACATAATGCCCCTACTAACTCAATGTCAGAGCATCATTAAGATGTTAATCACATACCCAGTATGATAGATGTAGTTAGACAAATGTTCAGTGATGCCTCAATATGTACTAGCGATGTGTTACCATGTAGCTCAACTCCTTACAACATCATACTGCAAAACCTGTCATATAACTGCGCCACTCTCTGCATCGTTCTCGCACAATCATATTGTGCACAACTATCACACCTGTGCAACTCTTGGCAACACACATTGCACAACATATACCATTCACAACTCATGCATAGCCATCCTGCACAAGCAATGCTCTCCAACCAACCCTGTGCAATATTCCAGTGCTCAGCCAATCATGTGCACATTCATGCAAATTATGAAACACATTTCCAACACCCTTCAAACCAAACTTTTCTACCATCTCATTTAACACCAAATTATCTGTACTACCATTATCAACAATGACTTTTCAACATTTGTTTGGTGTTTTCCTCTTGAAAATCTGCCTACTCTTCTTACTTTATTTTGTTGTTTACTTGACAAATTTTCTTCGGCTCTCAGTTTAAATTGGTGAACCTCTTCCAGGTTGTACAATCTCACCATACTTAGCCCATCTTCCATGTTGTTTCTCATCCCATTTATGTACCTTACAACCTTCTCTTGATCAATCACACAGTGCCCTGACTGTAATGTTATCTTATATATCTTCTCGGTGTAATCCTTCATCCCAAGTTCCCTTTGCATTAAGTTTTTAAACTTTTTCAGTAAATCCAATTCATAATCAACAGCTAGAAACTTTCCCTTTAACTTGGAAACCATTCCATTCCACTAGGTAATCATTTCTTTACACCCTGTATTCCTTTCAATTTGTACTTCCTTCTACCATAGGGCTGCATGACTTTTCAATTTGGTCTGAGCCACTTCCATTTTCCTGGGGTGGTCCACATAATCAAATTCAAAGTACTTGATCTTGAGCCAATCTATCAATTCCTTGGGATTTGAAGTTTGTGAGAATTTGGGAACTTCCATCTTGGTTCCTCCTCAAATCCTTGATAGCTCGAGTTAGTACCTTCACCTGCATCCAATTGTTGCTTATGCATTTGCTTTGGTCCTCCATCTTCTACTCTTAGCACTTCTTTGTCTTCATCACAAGTACATCATCTCTTGGTGCAGAACCTCTTCTTCTATCTGCTTCCACAACATTCAATCTTGCTTCCATTGCTCTGAGCATTCCAAAAAAATCATCTAGTCTCTCAACCATGTTGGCAACTACCTCTCCTTGAGGAATCATGACACTCTTTGTCAGTCACAACCTAGTATTGTAGTCCCTCAGATTATCGGCCTATGTAGATAAGGTATACTCTCACGAATTGGATTCAAACCAGCTCCAATGCTAACCGATGCATTCAAGAATGGAATGTTAGTTGAACAACCTGTTCCTTGCAACCATGGACCAACTCACTTAGCATGGGTTCCCAAACACAAGTGTACAAACAAAACAAGAGACTAAGATCACACTTTTCTCAATGAGGATTGTGAATTACAAACACACACAATCACTCACAATAATGGTCCGTCCTTGCACTAGAAGCACGAAGAGTATTACAGTATGAATCCCAGGTCTGGTCTTGTTTCTCTCTTGGTACCTCTACTCTCTCCTTAAACTAGTTCCTTTTCCATGTAAGCATATACATCTGTGAATCTCTCCCCATTATATCTCCAATTGATGCTTATGCCTTCTTTCTGACTCATGGAATGTCTCTTTCAGCTCCTTGCTTCTTGCAAAGGCTCCAAAACGACAATTTTCATTATTCTGGCTGTTACTCTGCATGGGTGTTGGCTGCGGGCGAACTTCCATTTAACTTAGACCGATGGTCAGAAAACTGCTGCAGCTGCCATGAAGTTGCCATTTAATGCAGCTCGGCGGTTGCCTGCAATAAACAACAGTTTCATCATGAGATAGGGAACACTCTGTTTTCGCCCCATTTCATGACTAAAACAACTTCCACTATGCTTTCTGATCTTGGCTAAGGTTTTGGGGTGCTTCCTTGTTCCCTTCAAATTGTCTGTCATGCTGTGTGACAGTTTCGTAAATGTTGGACAACACAGGTTGACAGTTTTTTATCCGCTGCCTACAATAAGTGACAGTTTTGTCATGAGACGAGGAACACCCTGTTTTTGGCCCTAAAACCACTTCCACCCCGCTTTCTGAGCTTGGATGAGATTCTAGGATGCTTCCTTGACCCCTTTTACATATCTATCATACGACGACACTAAAACCCTCTTTAGATAGTCCATCATGCTGCCGCATAGAGACTTAATATGAAAATTAGTGGCAACACATGACTAACTCTTTTTTTGTTGATGCAAGATTTCCAATTAAGCTGGATACTCTTGCATCAAGCGTACTGTTCAGTTGTATTCATGCTCTATGTGGGTGACACTCAGATCTCACTTGGTAAGACAAGTATGGTAGTAAATCTGCAAAATCTGCAATGAAGTCTGGTCGACAGATTTGATCCAACTATCTGATTGTGAATGCAATGCCGTGGAGAAGTTAAGGATAACTCCCAAAGATCTTCCATAAAGAACTCGAAAGATGGCCCACAAACGATGAGTCATGGTTTGAAACAATGATGGTGGCCAGAGAAAATGACGTCGAATGGAGCTGAAGAATAACTGGGCTAAGTTGCTCATAGAACTAGTCTTGTGGTATGGAATGAACTTAGACATCTTGCTGAATCTGTCGACAACCAAAAAACATAATTGTGGCGGTGAACCGTCGTGGGAAAATCTTGTTTTTGGCTCAGATTATCGTAGTCTAAAACATTATAAACACTCAATAATAATTTGCTCTTCAATTCATGCAGCGCACAGAAAACATTAGGAGAGAGTTACATTTAAAGAGATGAGGTCTCTTATTTTTAGGAGCCTATCACTATCTCAAATTCCACGTATCTCTCCCTAGAATCACTCACAAGCCCATTATTCTCTCAACATACCCCTAATATATCTCTAGAGATTATCTATGTGATTTGTTCTCACAAATCACTCACACATCTCACATTACAAATATTATTAACAAACTAATCTACACACCTATTTGTGAGTTGTACTAACAACTCACAAATTACAATATTCTAATTCTCACAAATATAATGTGAACACTAACCTATAGATCTGTAACAGAAAACTGCTAACCGATTCTACACAACACCCTAAAAAGTGAAAAAATCTTGTTGCATGTGAAGCCAATAGAAGAACCAAGACAAATGATGGAATGTCTTTTGCTTCACAAAGTGACCACCGTAAAGTGTAGATTGTGTATGTGGCTAAGAAGGTCTATAGATTATCCTCTTTCTCTTCTCAACAACATAGATAAGGATATATAAAGAAAACCATTCTAGGGCCCGTACACAAGCTAAGATCTAGACCATGGTTGGAAGAGATAGATAAGGTTGTAAGCCAAGGGGCGGATGTAACGCAAGGGCTGATATGTATAATGCAATAAACAAGAATATGCTACTCTATCGTAGTCTATGTACATGATACATCAATCATTCAAATCAAATCAAAATAACATAAAGGAAAAGGAACGTTGAAAATACTTATCTTTATGAAGGCACCATTGTCACGTTAACCCCGAGTTAGTAGCACCTTTTGAGAGTTTTGATGTGGGGCACCACAAGATTGATAAAGAGAAGACCAAAGTAAACAACGGTTGGGGACTTTAAGAACTTGGAAAACTTATTGGTGCAACTCCTTAGTAAGTGTCCTAGACTCAATTCTCTAAAGATGGACCTCCAAGTGCAAGAAAAAATAACTCCTAGGCGTTTAAGACCTTAAGAGCAACCTAGTGAGCACAAACAAATCGATAATGTGATGTGTGAGAAATGCTCTTAAAGGATGCCTATAAATGGGGGTCATGATTAATCATTATGGTTCCTTATAGTTGAGAAATACAACTAGACAATATTGATTGTGGTCGATGTTGTCAACTCTAGGTAATAACAAATCATGGGGTCCTAAGAGAAGGCTCGAGAGGTTGAGGAAAGCCTCACGAGTTGATGTAAAGGTGATTTGACGAAGGTATGAAGGTGTTGTAAGTAAATATGTAGGTGATAGTAACATGATAGTAAGATGATTATAAATAAGGATGTAAAGGATTTGATATATAAGGTATTAAGGACTAGCTCTCTCACAAATAACGCTAACCAACCCTATCGCTTCGGTTATCCCCTTTCCCAGTAATGCCTCGTAAAACATCACTTAGGGGGGTTAATGCCAATGTTGCTTGTGAAAAATAAAGTTAGTAGGAATAAAAATAAGGTGTATACTTATGCCCCAACCAAAGATCATCGCTTGTCACTATTAACATGAGATGGTCTTCAGGGAAAGAACATGCAATATCGAAGTCAAAATGACATAAATGTAGTAGCAACATAAGTGATAAAAATTTGCACTCAATTAAAACATGTCATAATAGTGTAACATGAGACGGTCTTCAGAAAAGAACGTGCAACACCTAAATCAAAATGATTGAAATGAAGTAGTAGTGCAAGTGATAAAAATTTGAACTCAAATGAACCATACTTATGTAATACTTGCCTTCCCGTGAGTGTGGTCGCATAGTGAATCCATTCAAAGGCACTAGAATGTATATAAAGTTGCCGAGCAAACCCAAATATTACAAGGCTGAAAAGAAACACTAGAAGATAAATTAGTAAAATAGTAAACCCTATACCAAGGGGAGCTCATGGAAAGGTGATAGGACTGCCTGGGTAAGAAGACCATGATGGGTCCAAATAGCCTATGGGAGATAATAAAGTAGGCCATAAAATAGGATTAAGATGCATAAGGGAGATATAAGGTGCTTCGATGGGAAGGAACTGGTATGGCAAGGCTAGACGTAGGAAAAATGAGTATATAAGGTGTGGAAACGGATGAGAGTTAGTATCATGGACCATAAAAAGAGGTGATTTTTGATTTTTTTGAAAAAATGCATTTAATATGTTGTTAAATTCCTTACGATGTCACAGTCACGACACATTCTTTTAGAATGTTGATGGGAGTTATGGTGACAAAGATATTGCGATTTTTCAAAATTTGTGTGTAAAAATCGAAAATTATATGTCATCAATTAAGTCTTTCTTGGTCTCAAAGTCTTGTTTATTAGAATTTGAAGGAAATGTGAGATAGCCAACAATGTTTTGGTTGAAAGAGGTAGGGAAGTCTCGCTAATAAAGGGTCTACACTTGTCAGGATCGCTAGAGTCGAAAGATGATTGATGTTATCATAAGATCTCGCTTTTGTAGCTTGGGTGTAGCCAACCAAGAAGGGGTAATCAATGGAATAGCCATTTTTGTACTCGGGTGTAGAAATGTTGATGTTAAAGGATTTGATAATGGTTTTACTAGGAGGTCAAAAAGAAGCTCCTTAGGAGGAGGCGAGGTAGAAGAGATAAGAATGGGGATTGCATTAGGTGCCTTCTTACGAGAGTAGAGTTGCAAAGAAGGGGACAACCGAGCAATGATAGAATTAGGAAGGTCAAACATTTTAATCTTGAGATTGATTTCATCGGGCTTGTCATCATTCGAGTCAAGGAGGTTAGGTGGGATGTTACCGACAAGATTGGGGTGCTCGTTATATCCTCAAAGTGAGTCAATGGGGTAATTAAAGCGCCGATACCTCGAAGGGAACACAAAGTAGTTCCTTGAGAGTGGGGATCATAAAGATACGGTGTCGCATAAAGTGTTCAAAGGTCCATGGACCTGATATTACCTTGAATCTTATACACAAAAACTTTGTAAGGGAGTTTGACGCATTGACATGTGGATGAGGCGATTGTGCACATCCCGATCTTTCCACGATTGGTCTAGAAGAATGTTATGAGAAAGAAGAAAGTCGAAGATCATGAATTTTACTCTAATAATGTGAGGAGGCATGGTAATGGGTAGCCAAATACAATCCAAAGGGGGCATTTGCCTTAGGTCATACTCTTGACGTGTTATGGGTTGATTTTAGGTTATTGGTTGAATATCCTAAGGATTTAATGAATTCCAAAGAAGTGATGCATGTGCCAAAATTGTTGTTGATGAGAGCTCGATTGACTTGCACATTGCCAATCTCAACAAAGATGAAGAGAGGTGGATTCTCGGCTCGAAAGAGAAGTTTGTTGGGGATCATAGAATTGATAGGAAAGTGAAGAGATGTTGTTTGAGCCATGGATATCTTAGTTTGTATAGAAAGCTCTTCGCATTGTTGAAGTATGCTCTCATTTGAACCATGCAAGAGGGAGTCTTGCTCCAAAGCTGGTGGTGAGGGAATATTCATGTTGAAGAGGGCTATCATGAGATGATTGTGATGTTTAGAAAAAGTACAAATAAGTTATAGAAAGAGGATTTTGCTTGGAGATTAAAAAGTTTCGTGATTGGATCCCATTCCTCTAAGTTGGATTATGGAATGCTAGATCGAACTTGAGGTGGCTCAATTAGAAACAAGTTTGAAGACGTTGAGACCTCGGGATGATTTGTTTTTTTTTCGTAGATTGTACATTATCGACAAGATACATGATGGTTGATGCAATCCAAAAATAGTATTGGCCTTGTAGGAACAAAGCGACTAATGTTGTCGGGGTTGGGGTTTTGAAATAGACAACATCTACTCTATTGCTTCAGGATGGTGATAACATTCATTTGGATAGGGTTTTCAGATTTTAATGTATCTTGGGGATGCTCTAGGAAAATCCTAACCTATTGGGTAAGCTTGAACATTCTTGTAGGTCTAAGGCTAGTAAGGACGATACGTGGAATTAATGGTGGCAATACCTTGTTTCATGCCTTGCATTTTAACAACATTTTCTTCTTGGTCAAGAGTGAGGTTATAGGCTATTTCAATGTTGTTCGTTGAAGAAGTTTATTTTTGTTTGTTATTGTTGGACCGAGGAGCCGCCTTAGACTTAGAGTGATTAGGCAAGGAATTTATAGATGTTAAGATGCTTGTTAGTCTTAGGGATCACATCGTGACTTGTGTTGGGCACTTTCTCACACCTTGATGACCTGTTGTGTTTTTCTCGAGCCATGGCTTCATGGTCGAATTAGCGTCCAAGAAAGAAAGTGTAGGTGAGGTTGAATCGCTTCACATTTTTCATGAGATTGGCCCCAATTGGCATAAAACCAAAAAAATAGATTCTCATTGTACCATGGAGGAAGATGTCGATAGGGGTCCATAGGTTGTGAGAATGGCCCAAGTAGACATCTTCGCAACTCTTCCATGGTTAGAGGTTGGTCACAATCCTTATGGGAGGATGATGGGGGAGTGAAATAATTTCCTTTAGGTTGAGGAGGTGCAAAATGGATTATTTATCTCTTCTCGTAGAAACAAGATTACTTAGAGACGAGGAAAGATTAAACCTAAATAGTAAAATATAAACAATGTTAACTTCGTACATACAGAAGCTATTTTTATTCCATAATAATCTAAGAACATGAAAAATCAATCCCAATAGGATTATTCTCACTTTTGAGAATTGTGATGAAATGGATAGTTTTATGGAAAACATTGCTAGGTTTAGGAGTGTCGATGATTGTGTCATCATTAGTATAACAATTTTGAGGTCTCACGAGTGCTTGAAGATCCTTATGGGATAATGGTTTGGATATGGATGTTTCAAATTCACACATAAGGTAGTCTTGTCTCTTACCTTGCTCAATGGCTTCCTCCAAAGTGGATGCAGAGGACCTAACGTTGTATTGAAGGCAAGGTTCTAAAGTGGTAAGGAAAAGTTAGAAGAGACTGTCATTAGATGGACTTTGCTCAACCTTGATACATGGGTTTTTCATTGTTTGATGAGGGATTTAGCCGTGTCATTTTCAAATTGCTTATAATTGCCAAAGATGTTATTGGTATTTTTGGACAATTCTTGAGAGTGAAATTCGTCAACTAAGGCATTGACTAACCCCTCAAGCTTGAATATGGAGTTAGTAGGAAGGGTTTGACACCAATCTAAAGCATCACCTTGAAGGTTCCTAGTTAGGAACTTGGTAGTTGCATAAGAGTTGCCCTTGATATAGTCTTTGTAGATGTTGGCAAAGGCTTTAATGCAAAGGGTGGGGTCCGAGGACCCATCGTAGAGGAGAGATGGAGAGATACTCTAATATCTCGTAGCAACAATCTAAGGAGCTAAAGGTTCATTTTGAATGGATATGAAAATCTTGTTAGTTAGGAGGTTGCAAAAGAGGAGTCCCATTGGGACCGAGAAGGGACGAGTTTGGATGATGGAGACTTGTAAAAATCTTCCCAAAGTTTATATTTGTAGCATCTTGAGAAGACCAAGTTTGAAATATTAGACTATAATGGTGACAAAAGTGAGGGTATGGGCCGTTTAGACGACTTTAATAGATTTGCAAATAATGTTTATGGTTCCCTTCTTGTACTTGACTACCATGTGAAATTGTTGAAGATAGGAAACCCGTTTCTTATACCGAGACGCTTCAATTTTAGTCCTTGATTGAAGAAATTGCAACTCAAGTAATTAGTGTGAACAATTGTTTCCTTGCCAAGAAGATAACGTCTCCAATACTTAATGGCTTGGACGAATACATGTAACTACTTGTCTTATGTTGAGTACTTTCTCGTTGTGGCAAAGAAAGATTTTGGTTGATATGCCATTGGATGGCTAGTCAACTTCAAAATTGTGCCATGTACAAATTGTTGGGCATCTTTCTTGATCTAAAAATGTTGTGTGAAATCGAGCAATACAAGAACAAGTGAAGAACACAATTTCTTCTTCACTATGTGTTGAAGATGCGAGCATGGTTCCATGCCCATTGGAACAATGTATTGTTCTTTGTCTGCTGATGTAATGGTGAGGCAATATTTGAATAGATGAAGTTGAATTTGTGATATAAGTTTGAAAGACCGAGAACACTTCGACAACTCTATGATGGTAGGAGTTGGTCATTTGAGAAGAATTTCTACCTTTGCATGATCCACCTTGACTCCACAGGCATCAATGCAAAACCAAGATAAGAGATTGAAGTCGACCAACATAACACTTCACAAGATTAGCATATAATTTGTTCTGCACATTTGCAACGTCAAAGAACTTGCTGCAAAATGTCTAAGGTGTAGATTCCAAGTGTTGGAGAAAACCAAAATATCATCTAAATAGATGATCACAAATTGGTCGAGACAATCTCAGAAAACATAATTCATTAAATGCATGAATGTGGATGGTGCTGAGTGAGCCCAAAAGGCATCAATAGCCACTCAAAAGAGATCCATCTTGGTCTTGAAAGCGGATTTTCATGTATCCTTTGAATGAACTCGACTTCGATGATATCTACTCTTGAGATCAATCTTGGAGAAGAATTTGCCCCCTTGAAATCGAACAAAAGGCTTTTGATGCTAGGAAGTGGATATCGATACTTAATCGCAATCTTGTTCATGAGTGGGCCATCTTGGTCTTGAAAGCAAAGTATTTCACGTATCAATCTTGTTCATGCATGAATGTGGATGGTGCATGAGTGAGCCCAAAAGGCATCACTAGCCACTCAAAAAGATCCATCTTGGTCTTAGAAGCAGTATTTCATGTATCCTTTGAATGAACTTTGACCTGATGATATCTACGCTTGAGATCAATCTTGGAGAAGAATTTGCCCCCTTGAAATCGATCCAAAAGGCTTTTGATGCTAGGAAGTGGATATCGATACTTTATCGCAATCTTGCTCCATGCTTGGAAGTATATACAAAGATGCCAAATGCCATCCTTATTGAGCATAGGCAAAATAGGAAAATCACAAGAAGTACTTGGTTTGATGAAACTTTTGGACAAAAAGTTATGTATTTGTCCTTTGACCTCATCACTTTGTACCATAGTAAGTGGATATTCAAGTGATTGTAGGTAGTAAAGTGATTCCATAGGAGGTTGTAAAAGGATGACTAAGAGACGTATATGACAGACATGATAGGATATATAGGGTAACATCCACTGCACATCAAAGCTATCTCACACATTCTACCACTAACCAACCCACCTTTCTTGTGATACCCCATGATATATTAGTAGGGGAGGTTTATGTGCCAATGGTGCATGCAAAGAGAAAAGTCGAGAGGAGTGAACAATAATATATATAAATATGCCCCAATTGAATATCTTTGTGTGCCACAAAAATGGACTTGAGATGGCCTTTTGGGAAAAATGCAACATCGAAATAAACAATCACTAAAAATTAAACAAATGTATGACAAAATATGAACTCAAATTAAACAAATTTACCTCATAACTACCTTCATGCAATTGTGGTTGCATAGTAAATCACCAAAATGTATAGCTCACCCAAGTAATACAAAATTGAAAATAAAAGCTAGAAGATAAATTAGAGAAAATTTAAGCAAGCTCTAATAAAGGGAAGCTTATGAAAGAATGATAAGATTGGGCCGAATGAGAAGACTAAGACGTGTCTTGATAACTTTAGGGAGACGATAAAGTGGTTCATAAGGTAGGAATAAAACATACAAGGAAGATATAAGGTGCATCAATGGGTGAAATCCAATATAACAAGCCTAGAGATAGGAAAAATAAGAAATATGACGATAAAGGCGTGAACAAAACCAAGGAAGTTAGGATCACGAGCCGGGAGAAGACATGGTTTTGATTTTTTTTTCGCAATTGATGCACACAATATACCATTGGATTCGAAAGATAGTGCCACAATTAAGACAATTATTTTGGAATGTCAATAAGAGTTACAATTGCAAATATATCACATTTTACAAATTTTAGATGTATATAATTTAATACATACAATTTGGTTTAAAAGCTATAAACATGGGGTAAAACCTTTCATTTTGTCACTTTACACAAACATTATAAGATTTTAGTGCTATGGATTATCATATTTCCACAAAACTTGGAGTCCATGGTGAGGATGTAAGAAGGTGGTCTTAATTGACGTGGCAGAGAAAAAGGAGGACATGTTGAGACAAATCTACAGGTAGGTTTAGTTTTTGAATTGTGAAACGACAGATTAGTTAAAAATGCAAAATTATGTCCTATGATAAATTTGAGCACCATCATTTTCTTGAAGAAGTGTCAAAATACGTGGGTCGACAAACTCTAGGTGGGTTTGGGAGCATTTTGCATTAGGAGGTTGTTATGTTAGGTTTTAGGATTTGAAATGTTAAAAAGGGTACACAACTTTTGCAAAATGACAAGAAAAACACATGATAAACAAGGAAGCATCAAAATGTATAGGATTATAATCAATGCTTGCACTAAATTTTAATAAAAAATGCGCACATTTCTTTATCATACATCTAGGGTGAATGAAGATAATGTGGATGTAAAGAATGTATCTATGAGGAAGGTGCACATGTCTTATAATTATACTCTCAAATCTATGGCTAAAATATGTAGTTTTTGTAGTAAGATAATATGATATAAAGGTCCATTTAACATTTATAGTAGATTATATAGCTCAACAAATTGCAAGTCATCACTTGTGGGAGTATCTATTAAATTACAACCAATAGTAGTTATACAAAGACCATGCATCAACTATGCTCCATAACCTAATGAACGAATGAGTGATGAACCACCCACACCTTATAGAGTCATTTTCAACTATCAACAATATCCATCAAGGGGAATAACGAGAGTGAATTATGAAAGAGAAAGAATAAGACACCATGATGATGAAACAAGATCCTTAGTGGAAATGAGACATTCTAATTAATAGGATACGATAAAAGGTTTTTGTTATCTAGGTGAAAAGAAACCTAAGTAGGTGGGTTTGACTTTGGCTAACTAGTGAAGTATAATGATATATTCCATGTCACTAAGAGATGCTATGATAGTCCATGATGTATCTTACTTTCCCCGATGTTTTACCCATTTCCCAAGACCTTTCTTAAGGAGCTATATGCCTACTATGAGGATTGACTACTAGTGTGAAAAGACAAGGGCATTGAATGATAAACATATGACCTCCTGCTGCAGTTAGAAAAATTGTACCGCACCCTAAATGATATCAAACTTTGCATTATGGCTAATTGTGGAGTTTGAGCTTTCAACTAGGATAAGGGGTGTGCTAGAATGATTATATCACGTCTTTTTTTTGTTTGTGTTTTGCTTTTTTTAATTGTAATAATTGCCTTTTGTATATTTTTATTAAGTAATATGGCTTTAAATTTTTCTTGGTTTTTATTGTTCCTCCACCCTACGAAGTTGAAATCACGATAAAATGGGAATGAAAGATGAACAACACAAGATCATACACATAACCACTATAAAGTACCTAGAAACCATGATGTTGAGGCAACTCTAAGCTTATAGTAAAGAAAAAGTGCGATCTTATATACGACATAAATGTGCTTCTTGAGGAGAAGAAGTGGGATAACTAAAACTGTAAGATAAGAGTGTGATATAGTGATGGATATAGCTAACAACAAATCATAAGGAGATATACGATTTGTTTCATACTAAAAGAGACGACCTAGGCAACATAGGAATTGTAGATCGCTAGAGATGGCAAGAGGTAAGAGTGTAAACATATGATAGGTCCGTCACAAACATGAAGAGTGATAATAACCAAGTGGAACATGGAATTATAAAAGGGAGAACAACTTACCAAAAAGATTCAAAGAAGAAACAAATAAGACCAAATGATACCGCAAATACGTAGAAAAATATAACTATAAAGTATCTCAAACAAGAATTCGATAGGCATATAAACCCCGGGGATAAGATGTCCCTAAAAAATAAATTACCAAAGTAGCTCAAGCAAGAACACAGTAGCCCAAATGGGATAAGATGGTATCATCTGGCTCGCTCGGCTCCGTTCTATTTGAATAAGCTTGTCTCAACCTTCTTTGAACCCACACATCCGTAATTGTATTTCGGGATCTTCAAGACTCCCTACTCTGCAACAAAAGTATCGATAGATCGGGAACGACAGGATACTCCTCTCCCAACTCGTAGTGCCCACAAAGCAAAGATAAAAGCGGATAGAGCAAGTAAACAAGAAAAATAATTCGTGAACCCTTAAGTTACGAAAATATGAGCCGATTCTGTTATTTCTTTAAATACATTTCGGACTTGTCAGAGTGAATAAATAGAAGTAAATCAATAGTTGTTTTCAAGATGCCTCGAGGCGGTTGGTTGGTTGGTTGTCAAGTGAATAAATAGAAGTAAAGCAATAGTTGTTTCTGATGAGATGTTAGAGTTGATAAGAATCTTATTTCTTTAGAGTTGTAGCTGAGGTGTTCTCACAAGTCTTAAGGGATGGATTACTATGAGACTTTTTCTTGTAAAGATGGATTCTATTTGCCTTGTTCTCTCCCTCGTTACATCACATCAATGGTTAGTCTATTCGACGGACATGAAAAGTGCCTTCTTGCATGGTGATCTCCAAGAGGAGATCTATATGGAGCAACCTCAAGGCCATATAAGACCCTTCCACGGCATACAAACATCGTCGCTTCTTCTTTATGGGCTCAAATAAACTCCTCGAGCTTAGTATGAGAAGATGGATAGCTTTACATTAAACTTTAGCTTCTATTGTTGTGAATATGATCCCAATGTTTACATCCCAAATCAAGGTGAGGATATTTTGATATTGGTGTTGTATTTTGATGATCTCATTCTCACACATAGCTCAAACTCCTTGTTTTTGGACATACAACAAAGTTGATGGAAATATTTGACATGATAGACATGGGACTTCTACATCATTTTCTAGGCCTCCAAGTTCATCAGTCTCTTGAAGGTATTTCTATTGAACAACAAAAGTAAACCACATATCTTCTTCATTGGTTTGGTATGATTGGTTTCAAGCCTTCTCCCACACCATATCAATTAGGTATTGCGCAATGACTACTTATGCAAACCGAGTTGGTAGATGCCACTTTGTATAGACAATTAGGTAGGATTTAATTTATATTTAACACATACTCACCATGATATTAATTTCGCTATAAACCTAGTCTCTTAGTTCTCTCACGAGCCCCATGAGAGTCATTGGCTAGCGCTTAAGCGTATTTTGTGTTATATATCAGGTGGCACATATAGAATTTTGGCATTCAATACACACCACAGGGATCTTCTAATATTGAGGGATTCATAGAATTCAGATTGGGGTGGATGTGTTGATACTCGCCGATCTACTTCTAGATTCATCTTTCACCTTGGCTCTAGTCCTGTTGCATGGGCATGCAAGAAACAAACTACAAATGCATTACCATGAATTTGAGGCATAGTATAAAGGTATTAGTAAGAAATTTTGAACAAGAGGCTATTTGGCTTTATAATTACTTAGCGAGTTTGGATTTCCACAGATGGTTCCCATATTAATTTGGTGGGATAACTAAAGTTCCATTGAGATTGAAAACAATTATTAAGCATCAATGCACCAACCATATAGAAATTCACACACACTTCATTCGACAACTAGTCCAAGATGGAATTGTTTGTTTCACTTTTTTGCACATAATCGTAGGTTGTTACATCTTCACAAGCCCTTGGATTCTCCTGCTAGTTACCTTCTTGGTTGTGAGTGTTTATTAGGGGTGAAGGAAATTGTACTTGGGGGTTCTAGTTAAGTCCTTTCTTTTTCATGTTTGTAGATGGGTACCTTATCGAATACTTCCTAGTAGTCGACCCAATTTCATATTTTTCTCCCCACACCTTCGTTTAAGGGAGGGTGTTAGAGTTGTGTTCACACTAGTACTATATTAGGAAGTAGTTCAAGTTATTTTCTAACCCGTGTTGGTTTGTATTCACACTTGTGTACCTTGGTTTGAGGGAGTTAATTTATTACATTTCCTGCAACCAAGTTTTTCACTTTATTAAACAAACTTGGTGCCTATATGAGTATTGTCCAAACTAAATTAGTTTAGACAAGTATGAAGTTGTTATATATACCAACTCATAAAACCTATTTAATAGTGCACTCTTGTAATAATGAGAAGTTAGATTTTGGAGGATAAAATAATCATGTGTTGGGTGTTGTGTTTGTGAGATTGTTAGAAGTTTTCTTGTCAGATTGAAGACTTAAACCTTCATAGGATTCCCATGCAGAGACCCTCCAACCCATCCTCATAAAATTGATTGGAAAGTGGAGATAACGAGTGATCCATGGTTAGATTGTTTTGGATAAGAAAGATCTTTAGATTGTTGAAGTATTTTCTTTTAACCAATCCATGCAAGAGGGAGTCTTTCCCTTAAGTTGGTGGTGGTGGGATATTCATATGGAAGAGGGCTGACATGAGATGTTTTGGATGTTTAAGAGAAGTTGAGATGAGTTCAAAGAAATGAATTGTTTTTGGGATATGGATTTTTGTGATTGGGTTCCATTCCTCCAAGTTGGATTATGAAATACTAGTATGAACATGTGAATTCTCAATTAGAATATGGTTTGAAAAGGATAAGAGCCCACGATGATCTAGATTAGTTTTAAATTTTGCTTTCAAGGTATTTTACAAGATGTCAACATGTAGGATGCTTACTATGCATTTCTGTAGACAACGTTATCGAATCTTACTAAAGCTTCACTGATTGGTCAATGTTATCAAGAATGAAAGGTTTTGAAATAGATGACATTAGCCTTACGAGAGTTAGTGATGGTTGATCGTTAATTTGTGAAACTTTTTAAAGATTTGGTTTCTCAGTTAAATCATTATTCATGAAAGCCTAACTTGTATGGTAAGCTCAAATAAACATGTACATCAAGGATGATAAGAGGGCTACGTGGAATTTATGGTGGAAATTAACAATTCATGCCTTACATGTTGACCATCATTATACTGTGAAGGATGTCTAAATCAAGGTCACAGCGGTGGTTTTGATGGTGTTTACATTATATTTGAAGCAAAATATTTTTTTCTTCTCGTTGTTAGGTCACCACGTCTGAGGAATTAGACTCTTGCCTTAGAATGATGATGCAAGGGATATTGATATACTTTAATATACTCATTGGTTTTTAGACGACATTGTGATGACATTGGTGTTGTGCATTATTATACAGAAGTGCATAGCCTAATGACAACTTCATTATGTCTTTGAAACATTTTAGACATCATGATCAAAGCTATGTCCAAGAAAGAAGGCATAAGTGAAGGCTTTATTTGGTTTACATTTTTCATAGGAAAATCCCCAATCAAAGCATCACCAACAAAATAAATTCTCGTTGTGCCCTAGAGGAAGAGGGCAGGAGGTGTCCATAAGATGTTGAAATGGCCTAAGACACCTTTACAACTCTTTCATGATGAGAGGTTGGTGAAATTTCTTATGTTTCAAGACGTAAGCTAAGAGAAAGAGTCTACTTTTGTTAAGGGAAAAAATGGATGTTATGGATGGTTTTATGGAAAGCATTTGTAGGGTTAGGAGTGTATGTAACTCCGTTGTTTCTAGCACATTGCGATTTTAAGTTCACATGAGTATTTGAAGGTTCTTTTGGGATTTTTGTTTGACATTGACTGACATTTGTCAAAATTACACATACGCTAATCTTTTTTTTGAGCTTGTTTAATGGCTTCCTCCAATGTTCGTAACATTCAGAATGACCTAAATATGCATATTGTGGGAAGGCAAGGTTATAAATGCCCGCAATTTTTTTGGATAAGTTTGTGTGTTGTAGATAATCTCTTATAAATGTTTTCTCATCATTTGATGAAGGTTGAGCAATGCTATTCTCACCTTGCTTCAGAGTTGACAAAAATATTGATGTTACTTTGGTAAAATTATTTAGAGTGAAGTTCCTTGTCAATCTAAAACATTTAATAGTTTTTTTAAGATCTATAATGGATTAGGAGGGTTGAAGTATAGGTATGTTACTATGTAGCCAAAATGTGAGCTTAAAACTTAGGTAGGCTGAAAGATAAAAATAAAACAACAAATTTTCCTCTCAAGCTTTCCTTGCAAACCTCAATGATAAGATTGCTTGGAAGTATTTGAACTTGTAGAATCTTGTAGTTTTTGGATTGTGGATGCTCTTGAATCGATCTCCAAATGTAGAAATGAAAATGCTTTTTACGCAGATTGATTTGGCACACGAGGATGCAAATGAAAATTTTAATCGTAGTTGGATGTAATTACACAAATCTTCTAGAGGATGATTTACAAAGGATTGGCCTGATTTTTATAGCTGAGGGTGAGGCCATGAATATTGGATCAAGGTTTGAATGGGTTACAAGTTCATAATTGTAATTTCCTTGAAATAGACTATCTGATTTGTCTATAAATGCATCTTTGTAGTACAATGAAATGTTTGAATTTTATGCAAGAATATGGTTTAGATGTAGTTTTATTTTTTCCCCCACATTTGTAGGGTTATATAAGTAGAGTTGAGTGGAGTGTGAGTAGATAAATAGGATTATTTAAATAACTAATTTAATTAGATTTTTTGATAGGATAATTAACCATTTAATTAAATAAATGTTTAATTAAATTAGTTAAAGGGTCATGAGTATAGGCATCATTGTAATGAAGAAAAAAAGATAAAAAATGAGAACAGGCCAATATGTTTTTGTAAGTTTTTACCATAGATTTAAGTCAGCCATAGATGATAATGAAATAATCAAGATGGGTAACTTAGGATGCAACAATAAAAAAACACACACACACACAACTTGAAAAGATAGACAATGAAAAATGCCCAATATATAAAGTAGGTCACTGAACGATCGAGGTTATAGCATAGGGCAAATGCCCCTAATCGCTCTACTTATGAAATGCATGGTCAAAAGATCAAAGAAGCCAAAAGGAAAAGTACAGCACAAATATTAGAAAAATCGAAAGACACTCAACTATGCCCCTAAATGCATGCCACAGTGAGAATTTATTTAGTAGAGTGAAAGGATTACTTCCAAAGAGGGAATGAAGACTTACAAAGTGCGGGAGAGCGATTAAGGCAAGATTTCCTTAGATGAGTCATATCACGGATTTTTGTGTAAATGATTGAATTGAATCTTGCCCCAGTGAAGGATATTAACATAGTGAAGGGGGAAAACAATGTATCATGATGACTTCGTGAGAGTTGAGCATGATCACTAGGGTAGTCAAATAGAGAAGAAGTGATAGTTATCAAGATTGTGTTGCAATCCACTAGTTGTAATAGATAAAAGGTATGTTTAGAAACATTTATCAAGATTTTGCGAATATTTAGATGTTGAAAGATTCCTTCAAGGATTTTCTGAAGAGAGTGTAAGTTTCTAGGGATAGCGGTGAATGTTTATTACAACCAATTGTGTAATTTTGGATATATATTGATATGAAATGGAGCTTGACTTCTATGTTGGTAAGCAGCTTTTAAGATGTGATGTATGATTTGTTTAATGGATTTTTTACGATGTTGTATGTGAAATGATGTCCAAAAAAGTACTTATGATTAGCATAAAGAAAGAAATGCAAAAGCAAACCATGAACTACAAAATAAGAGAAGGAAACCACATTCATGGCTTATTTAATAAACTAGGAGGAAAACACAACATGTCATGCAGGACAACGAAAGATGCTTACACAAACATTGCAAATCAAACCAGCGCAGACATGAGCGAGAATTAACTTGACCAAAGTTATATGTGAACTAAGATGCAAATTAGAATTTCTGGCTGGTATACAGCAGAGTAAACAAAGTGCCTATGAAAATAATAAAGTGAGATGCTAAGAAAAACAGACGTGATAATGTTGACCAAGTTTGCAGCAATACAACACACCATTTCAAAAATGACTTGACTTAATGAGCAACTCTAAATGTCTTTCCACGGTAAAGAACTAGACAAATATTGAATGCCCCCAAGAGCAATATACTTAGAATGTGAAGAGGATTGGATCGGGCAGAAGGCGGAGTGATTCTAGGTGCTCAAAAACACTCTTATCAGGATCCATTGAAGTTTGATTTGTATTGGATTTGATCAGTATTGCCCCCGAGACAAAGTTATATTGCGAAGCGATAATTGATTATTTTTCCTTGAGCATAGATATACATGAGAAAATTCTTGGGATGTATATGATCGACACTTTTGATTCAATTTTTTTGAAGGCTTTATTTTGTTCAATTTTTTTAATTGACCC